>JARVGV010000111.1:3517843-3528214 GCA_031762435.1 Hypsolebias longignatus
CATTCTCTCATCATTTCAGGACTCTGGCTGTAATAGGCAGCAGCGCACCCCCCCCCCCCACCCCGAGTGTGCATATGAACTGAGTGATTCTATCTGAACTCTGCAATGCCTCTGGCTGCTCAACCGCCTTTGAGTACTCCACATTCTTCCGCTCCCCCGCCCCACACATAATATCAGCATCATTATGTTCTTTTGTGTGCGAGATTTACCACATTTTTGACCTTCAAACAGAGGTCAAAAATGTGTTAGGAATTTTTTTTTGTATCCAAACCCTATGTGTAATTTTTCACCACTTTTATTGTCTGTCCAGCAGATCTCACTTGTAAATGAGTCTTCAAGGCTCAATGTGACTTATCTGTTTAAATAAAGGTTGAATGAATGAATAGCTGTTGTTATTTATTATAACTGTTGTTAGTGCAGGAAAACTTTGGACTGCAGCTGTCTGGAGTGCACATGTGCGACCATACTTGCGGAGCATTCCACACCTCCATGGGGGTTTCCCCCGAAAATCTCCATTCTGAGACCTGGATTCAGAAACCTTCAGTTTCAGGGAATGAGGGCTGTTGTCTGTAAATGAACGGCTGAATGTTTCACGTTGTGTAAACGGAGCCTCAGACTAGCTGCCCTGTCTGTCAATCAAGAGACAAGTTTCATAGATAGATAATAGGCTGAGGTCTATGAGTTTAATGTCATGCGATCTACCATAAATACCTCTGAGATTGGCTGTTAGATCGAGATCGACGTATGGGGCATCCCTGGTCTAAAAAAAAAAAAAAAAAGTCCCAAGAGACGGGCAAGTCTTTGATTATTCTGGATGCATTATTCTGCATCCAGAATAATCAAAGACTTGCTCGTCTCTTGGGACTCAAACTATTTCTTCAAACTTAGGTTGATCAAAAATCTGACTAAACGGGTAAAATATGAAGCGTTCATAACTTTTTCATAAAACCCAAATTCAAAAAGTCCAAATCATCCATTTAAAAGCAAATAAAAAATTCAGCATTAAATCAAACATCTTAAAATTTTCTCCTAAAACATTTAAAGAACGGACGCCTTCATTAAGCTCTATGGATGAGGAACAGGAAGTGGGACGAGAGCTCAAAATGAACAACTTTTAGGGAAATAAAGGTGAACAAATAAAACCACGACACAGTGTTCCTTAATCATCATTATCTGGGATTATCCTGATAGGAATGGCAATTTTTCCCAGAACAACATGAAGAGAACCCTCCTGGTTCTTTTTTTGCTTCGCAGACTTGAACCCTCCATTTAAGAGCCTCAGCAGATCCACAACACCAGACTGAGCTTTCTTTCTAAGCTGAGTGTTTTTAGAAGCTTTCCTCACACTGGTAGTCTTAGTTTTAATGGGAGATGATGTTCTCTTTACTGTTGAGTCAAATTTGTTTCTAGCAGGGATGGTGGATTTGACGTTTTCCATCCTTGGTGTTGGTCTGGTCTTCCTGACAGTAGCATTAGTTGTTTCTACGGTTTCAGAGAAGTCATCAGAAGAGTCTTTGGGCCTTTTCTCAGTTTGGGCCCTGTTTCCTTTATGTTGCTTTGACTGTTTCTTTGAATTGTCTCGGATCTTCTTTTGAACAGGTGTACCTGCTCCAAAAGACTGTTCATGTCCACTGTTTTTGATGAGCGATGCTGAATGCAGTTTCTTGGCTTGGACAGACTGTTTATGCAGCTGCTGGGTCAGAGTCGACTTTGATTTGTGAGCTGGTGGCTCCAGCTGAAATTTAGTGACTGCTGCTTCTTGTTTAGCTTTCCTGGATTTTGTTTTCCTTGGCTGTGAATCATGTTTGGCTGTCACAGACGACCTCTGACCCGGTGGCCTTTTTGTTTCAGGCTTTAGATGAGGTTTCACTGTAGCCTTTGGAACAGATTGAGGTTTACCAAGGGTGGTCTTTGGCTTGACTGTTTGCCCTGATGTGACTTGACTTTTGGATGGTGTGGACTTGGTAGAACTTTTAGACTCTGACTTCAGATTTCCAGAAACACGTATTTGTTTGTTTATGAGTGGTGACTCAGGAGATGCAGCTCTGATCATAGACGGAGGTGTCGAATCAACAAGAACTGTGGTAAGTGGAGACAAAGGAGTATTTTCTTGGGGCAAACGAGAGCTTTGCCTCCCACGTTTCATCCTGTTCATCTCCTGAGCCAGAGCCGTGAAGCCATCAATTAGAATCTCCAGCCGTCCCTCCAGTTGACTAAGCCGAGCCTCCACGTCTGTGTAGCTCCTCTTAAGCTCAGTGGCTCTCTGCTCCTTCTCTCGGGTAAAATGGAGCATGATGATCTCCTTCAGCTGGGAGTTCAAATGATTTTTCTGGATCTCCATACTTCGAATGCTCTCCTTCAGATCGAGTGTGTTGCTTTCAAGCATGCTCAGGCGCCTGCTGAAGGTGTTCAGGTGAAGCCGGATGAGGTGCTGAAAGCTGGTGTGTCTGCTTTCTGGACTGGGTATGAAGCGTGCTGGGAGCCTGGCTGCTGATCTGTTGGAGCCAGCACCAGTAGGTGTAGTAGATTCCACAGAGCCATGGTCAGATGGTGTAGAATGTAAACCTCTCATAGGGATGGCAGTTGTTCCAAACGTGATAACGGGACCAGCATCTTCATCATGAGTCCCATCATCTCCACTGCCATACGGCCCAATCTCTCCACCCCTGCTCATATCGAACACCCGCTCTGCTCCACATCCCACAGGCAGGAAGCTGTTAACGTCCTCCTCATGGAAAGGTTCCCCACATTTGTCTGCTGGCAGCATTTCTTCTCTTGGTACCAAAAGAGCACAGTCAGGCTCAATGCAGGCAGACGCCACAGCACAATGAACAACTCTGAGCCAGTGTCACCCGCTCATCTCTGCCCTCCAGCAGCAAAGATTCAACAGCCAGACAGGAGTGCTCATAAATGCCACATTTCACATTTATGATCCAGAAGATGCAGAACATGTGGCCTTTGAGCAGAAACATTTCACACCTTACAGTTTCACTACCAGCAGAGAACAGAGCTTAAGCAAAAAGCACAAAAAAAGCACCAGTAAAATAAATAAATAAATAAACGCAACTAAGAAACAGCCAAACTAAAGGTTTCCTCTGGCCAGACTTATGTGTTCCACAAACAAAGCATGAATTTATTCTTTATATCACCAAATACACCCAATTCTACAACACAGATGTATTTTTTGGCCAAGCAACATAAACTCATACATAAAATACAACCTTAATTCTGATAAAGTTAGGATGATGTGTAAAAGGTAAATGGACTGTATTTTTACAGTGCCTTTCTATCTCATCAAGACTCTCAAAGCTGTTTACAACAATCTGTGGCTCATGTACCCATTCATACAGCATCTACTAGATCTATACAAAGAATAATCAGAGCTTTACCACATTCATACACTGATGGGACACACATCAGAGGCAATGAGGGGTGCAATGTATTGCCAAGAGACACTTCAGCATGCTGGTGGAATCGATCCCCCAACTCTTACACTGGAGGACGACTGCTCTAATGAGGAACGAAACGTTTTCATGTAACAAATAAAGTCCAGTTGATTCTGTATTGAACCATTTTTTGATTTTATCATGTTCTGGATGACTGAGAATCTTCACCAGCAGACTGCTCTAACCACTCATCCACAGCCGCCCCTTTTACCATTTATTCCAGGTAAATGAATGCAGAATGTGCTGTTTGTAAAAGTGATAAACTTGTTTTCAAACCATGTCTAATCACTCAGCCTTGTACTCTGAGCACAAATTTATCCAGGTTCTTAAAAACTTTTGAAGACACAGTAGTCCCTTGCTACTTAGCGGTTCGTTTTGCACGGACTCGCTCTATTGCGGTTTTTCAAAGTAAGATTGGACATGACACAATTGGCTGATGGATGGATGAGCCACATGATTGGCATGGACTTTTTTTATTATTTAAAATGAATTATTTTAAATTATTTAGCTGCTGATGCACAGGTCTGTGTGCAGCCCACAGCTGCGGAGAAGCTCCCTCCTCATATCTCCGCTCTGCAGCGGAAAAGTGGGCGTGACCAAGAGCGCTGGCAGGTGGCAGAGAGCCTTTACGGTTTTTCACTTATCACAGGGCTTCAAGGTATGGATCCCCCGTGATAAATGAGGGACTACTGTATTATGAACTGTAGATTTGATGGAGTTTACTGTTTCATTTATTTTTCACTTAGGAACATTTTTCTAAAATAGTTTCATTTTAAAGACTTTATTTATGTATGTATGTACTGACTGATTGATTGAACCAGGCAAATTCACAGAGATCACAGATTTTTTTAAGTGGGGCCTGAAGGCAACCTAAACATGCAGGTTTTGGACTGTGGGAGGAAATTCATGCAAACACAAAGAGAACATGCAAACTCCACACAGAAAGACCCCAGGTCCAACCCAGGGATTGAACCCAGGACCTTCTTGCTGTGAGGCAGCAGTGCTAACCACTGAGCAGTTGTTCTGACCAGACTGGTGAACCTCTGCCTATCTTGACTTCTGAGGGAATAAAATGTCCTTTTTATTCCCAAGTCTCTTAACCTAAATCACTGCTACATGCTCCTCAAGCAGTTTTTTTTTTTTTTTACTATTTACCGTAGTTTTCTGTCACAACCTTTGTGAGATGCATTCCTATCGTTCCTGCCATTAAATTATAAATTACCTTAACCCCCCACCCCTATAAATATTTGATATGCATACTTTACTCCAATTCAGAATAAAATATGGGTTTAAGAGATCTGCTAATAATGGACTCTGATTCTTTTCTCTGTTTTTAACATTTTACTCAACCTCCCAACTTCTTCTCATTAGGGTTGTACACTTTTTTCAGAAAGGAGATAAAAAAGAGAAGCTGTAAAACTATGAGGGAACAGTAACAATTTAGTGACACAAACCTGCATCTCCAGTTCATTCTCTTTCGATTGCAAATGCCAAGTCAGAAATAACAGATACAGACTGCGGATGAGCCCATACTTCATTTCTTGGTAATGAGGGAACTAATACAGCCCCCTGCTAAACATCTGCCAGCCAGTGATCCCGACAGACAAAAAGTGATGGAAGATGAAGCAAATGAAGAAAAGCGGAGGCAAAAAGATAAACGAACAGTGCTGGGTACCTTTCACAGCGTCTTCCAGTGAATCCAGTGGGACATCTGTCACAGACTGGCTCACCGTCGACACCCCGATGACAGACTGAAGAGAACCTGTGCACAAAAACAAGGTCAAACACAACTTGCACATTGTTGTAATTGCAAAACAATCATGTTAAAAATGTTTTGACTGGAAAAAGACCCCTAAAATAGTTATATATGAACATACTGGTTGCTGGGACTGAGTCCAGGACAGGGGCAGGGCTGACAGGGCTGACCCCTCACAGGGTCTCCATAGAAACCACTGAGACAGTTCTCACATCTGTCTCCAGTCGTGTGGTGAAGACATTGCTTTAGAAAACACAAACACAGGAAGAGGTGGTGAGAAATTTGGAACACCTGCACACTATACAAGTTGGAATGGGCCCAGAAGTCCTCAGCACATTCCAGCACTGAGATGAAGGCAGGTGGGGCACAGATGAAAGGTTCAGAGGCGATGAAGAGGAGCACAGAACCTACCAGACACCTGCCGGTCTCCGGGTCGCAGCTGCTGGAGTGACCGTTGCAGTTGCACCTCTCACACGTGCCCAGGTAAAGACCCGAGGTGGTCCGTGTGTAACCGTCATCACACTCCTGGAACAAAGCACGGAAAACACGAGGTGTGAGCCGTGACGTCTTTGTTCCACTGCAGCTGGGAAACTCTGTAATTATCAGCCGCTAATGGAAAACAGCTTTATTTGTAACAAGCTCAGGCACATCACTGCTGTACCAGCTGTTTTTAGAACCCTGATGTAGAAATGATGTTTAATTAAAGTTAGTATACACGGATCGATCTCAAACGCCCCACCACTGACAGTCAAAGTAAATGACACCAGTCATCTCATTAGAGTGCAGCTTTCTGCCTTGGAAGAGACGTGGAAACAGAACAAGGACCTTATCTGACAAACTCAGTCTTCTTCTTCTTCTTTTGGCTTTTCCCTCTTCAGTGACTCATCCTCCTCCACCTCTCTCTAACTACCTCCATGTCCTCTCTAACTGCATCCATACATCTCCTCTTTGGTCTTGCTGACAAACTCCGTCTGATGTGGTAAAACTGGATTCTGTCTGCCATGACTGCTGGTGAACACATCACTTTGAGACCTTTATCCTTGCTGTACATAAACATGCTGGTTTTATACTAAAATACTTGACTTTTTTTTTTTTTGTAATGTGAACTTATGCTCATCTTTCACTTCCCTGTAGCATAAGACGTGTTTATGAGCTCTGAAATGATGCCCACTGCTGGAAACAAATAACTGATTAGCAGTAGATCATAAACTTCATGTGCATTTAGAAACGTGTCGAACATCTGCAGAACGATTGTGCAGTCATGGAAAAATGTCCACCTTCTTTCAGTTCTGCAATTTTACTTATGGGTGTAATCAAATGTTCTGGTCTTTACCAGGTTTGACCTTGGAGTAGCAACTGATGCTATAAAAACAAGTTGAGATAGTTCATAAAGACCAACCATCCGTTCATCACATAGAGATGAACAACCATTCACTCTCTAACTCACACCTAGAGACAATTTAGAGTTACCAATCAGTCTAACATGCATGTTTTTGGTCTGTGGGAGGAAACTACAGTGAGAACATGTAAACTACACAGAAAAGGCCCAGACACAGATATGAAAGTATTCTAGAGTTAAGCATCACATGTCCTACAGGTACAAGATGATAACAACCCCAAGCACACCAGCAGTTCTACAACAGAATGGTTGCAGAGTTAAAAAGTATGAAGGTGTTGCGTTAGTCCAAACAACTGCAACAACTGCAGCTGTGCAGAAAAAACATCTGCAAGGCTCAGTGATCCGAAGCAATGCTGTAAAGAAGAGTGAGTCAAAATTCCTCCACAACCACGACAAACTGGAACAACCACTGCTGAAACTTGTGGCTTTTAAAGGTGGTTCTACAAACTGAATCACAGGATGGACTTCCACTCAGAACATTTCCATTGTGGTTTCATTTGACAAATACTGACATGGTCAAATCTGTTGTGTGGTTCTATACAATTCAGGCCGGAGTCCAGTCATTTTAGAACCCCGTAAAGACCAGATCTTTTTCATTATGTCCAGATACCAACAACCCTAAAATTCCTAGAGGTGGACTTTCTTTTTCTCCTGACTGTATTTGTGCACAGTCTGTTTGTTTCTGAGGTTCAGAACAGTCTGCAGGGTCCATTACCTTCTCTCGTCTAAAATATAGAAGGTAACGTCTGACAGGACGCTGCATGTATCATGCTGTATTAGTGTCTTTACTCGTGCACACCGGCCTGTGCACTGACGGCCCTGCACAGTCAGTGCTGGTGTGACTCGTGCTTCTACTTTACACACAAGTTGAATTACAGTACTCTGCAAACATCTCAGTCTAACACTTACTGGTTCAAATCACGTCATAAAAAAGGGAAACCCCACAACAATAAACAAAAATGAGTATATACGGTAAATATAGTTTGTATATATTAATTTTAACCAGGTGGAACATCCATATTTGGTCTCATCATTATTCAGCATGTCGTGAACTTAATACTTTTTGTACATTTTTTAGGAATTAATTCCCACGGTTCGTTTTAAAGGATATTTTAAAGCTTATTTGAGGACGATGACTGTCTTTGGACAAGTGACAAGGGACACTCATTTGAGGACCAGAATGTGCACATTTTGGACCGTGAACACAGATGGTTTGAGAGGGGGTGAAGGAAGCTGTTTATGTTAAGAGAGAAAAAATATCTCTTAACAGAGGAGGAGGTCTCAGATTCCAATTTTCAAAAATGTAAAATGCAGCTTTAAGACTGATTCCCAGCCAGTTTTCACGCCATTTGGGAACAGAGGAGCCTCATCTGTGAATTAGAACTAACAAAGACCTTAAGAAACACCTACTGTTTAAGGTGTGAAGTGTGATTTGTCAATCTACATATGCATGTGTGTATCTTATCTCACTCAGCCTTTATAACTTTAACCCCACACTCACAGCTTTTTGAACTGAGAAAGCTCCTTGGCTGAAGAGTGAAACGTCTTCTGTTACAAATAAAGTCCAGTTGTTTTTGTATTGAACTTTTTTTTGAATTTCTCATATCCTGGATGACTGATAATCTTCACCAGCATTTCTTCAGAATTGTGAGGCTAGAATCTTAAAAATGTATAAGAAAATAGGAACATTTGTCAACTGTTAAACTGCCATCAAGACTGGCTGATTTTTGGAAATGACACGAGCTGTACAGTTTCAAATAAAGGCAAGATTGTCTTGTGCAGATAGAGCTCACAGTTTCACTGCAGAGGTTGATAATATTTTGTCAAGAAACACACTGGTACACAGAACCAGAATGCCTGTTACTGTACATTCCCTGGAAACCATAATGTAGAACCACTAACTTTGAAACTGTATGAGATGTGTGAAATCTTAAAATGACTGCAGAATACAGTACAGTGAGAGTGAGTGAGGAAGTTCAGCAGTGTAGCAAGTTTACTTTTGAAGTAGTTTGAGGCTTTTAGTCTTCTTACTCTTACAGCAGGAATTTATTATAGACTTCTAAAATATTAATTGATTAATATCTGTTGGTTAGCTGAAGGATGTGATGACCGAGAGGTCGTCAGAATGGAGATTCAGACTTTGAAAGAAATTTTTACTAATAAAAACAGCTATATAGAAAATAGAAAATCTATTTTAAATTTGGAAAATAAAGAAGTCTTACTTGTGGAAGTAATTTGAATAATTCTGAAGTTATCCAAAGATTTGTATACATTGCTTCATCCGTTTTATTTTACAGGGTAAATAAGAAACAATGCCTGCTTTGAGGAAAAACTGGAAAGAAAACGGTTACCGTAAATCATGATGTTGTTTTTTTGTTTCAGGAGTGCGGTCCATCTCAGTTGAAGACTGTGTGTGTCGTTTACTGTCTTCCCACACAAGACAGACCATTATACAGTGCACTTATGAGGTAACCTAAAAACCTTCTGGCCCTTGGTTGCCACCCTTGGTCCATCCTACTCCCTTCCCTCTGCCCCCTTCTCCCTTGGACCTACTAAATAATGGGCCAGAAGATCTCAGGCAGCATAAAGTCAGTTGATGTACGTGGGGAGCCATCATACCGACCAGTGCGGCGTGAACTAAGGGGTCCAGATTTCTCTCGGCCCACTAGGTTAGACCTAATGTTAGACATGCCTCCAGCCAGCACTGAGATGCAACTTGGCCATGCCTGGAACCCTGATGACCGATCACTCAATGTCTTTGTCAAGGAGGATGACAAGCTTACGTTTCACCGACACCCTGTTGCACAGAGCACAGACTGTATCCGAGGAAGGGTGGGCTACACCAGAGGCCTCCATGTATGGAGGATTCATTGGCCGGCCAGGCAACGAGGCACTCATGCTGTTGTGGGAGTGGCCACTGCTGAAGCACCTTTACACTCCGTGGGCTACACAGCCCTGGTGGGTTCAGACTCCGAGTCCTGGGGCTGGGACCTGGGTCGGAACAGACTTTACCATGACGGAAAGAACAGACCTGATTCCACATTGGCACCCACTTACCCATCTTTCCTGCAGTCAGATGAGTCCTTCGTGCTCCCGGACTGTCTGACAGTAATATTGGACATGGATGAAGGGACACTGAGCTTCATGGTGGATGGACAGTATCTGGGAGTGGCTTTCAGAGGCCTAAAGGGCAAGAGATTGTATCCCATTGTCAGTGCTGTGTGGGGCCACTGTGAAGTGTCGATCCGCTACGTCAATGGATTAGATCGTAAGTGTAAAACTTTTAACACACACACACACACAGACAATGGCATTATATTATATAAGCTATTGTTAGCTGGTTCTGTAAATTGGTTTAGAAGATGATGAGACAATTTTTTTTTATTTTATTAAGTAAAGCACTTTGGCTGTTGCTGACTTGTGTTGGCAAATTGCTAACAATCTCTGTAAATTTATTTTCCTTCCTAATTACAGGTAGTCCTCGGGTTACAACGGACTTGAGTTACGACATTTGTGGTTACAGCGCATCTCCCATTAAAAAATAAATAAATAAATAATTTTGAAATTTTATTTTGAAAAGCCGAGTTACGCCGTTTCCAGTTTTATGTTGTAAACATAGCGGCGGAGAAATACTGCACTGTACTCTCTAAAAAAGCGAAGTCTGGTCCTCTGGACATTCAAAAAACAAAACTGAACTTGTTGGACCAAGCTGGACCGGCAGAAACAGGCAGCAGCTGTGGAAAAGTAGCTGTTTTATGGACGGCGGTTTT
>JARVGV010000111.1:3935435-3946403 GCA_031762435.1 Hypsolebias longignatus
GGTTGATCCACTGTGAGAAGGTGCTATTTATAAGACTGAGCTGAATACAGCTCCTCAGACTGAGGAAGTCTTTCAGACGAAAGACGAAACGTTTTCTACTTTTTTTGTTTGTTTTGTTTTTTGTATGTCCAGAGGACCAGACTTAACTTTTTTAGATGTTTCTACCTGGATTATTGAGCATGCGTCAGGACTACAGGAGTCTCCTGTTTGCACATAAAGGAATATGAGTCTAAGACGATAATCAGGCTCCAAAAATTGTAAAAATCTACTTAGACACTGCGGTAAAAGAATGGAAACAATAATTAATATTGTTTAAGCACTGAGGGCCTCATGTAGAAAAGAGTGCACTGTTCTCATACTGAAATTTGGTGCAGGGATAAAATGGATAAATTGTTTGCGCATGAAAATATTCAGATTTATCAAACCCTGCACATGCATGTTTCTGCATGCCTTTCCTTCATGCTTCCCAGCGAACATGGAAGTGAGCGCACTTGAGAGTGCTTGTGTTTATGAAGCTGTGGTTGTCACTGACTGAAGAGAACAGGGTGCTGAAATGCCAGCGGTGCACTTCTGAGGCATTTCCATCTTTACACGTGTTTGAGAACACAATTACTGTAAATACAGACACATTCAGGACTTGTAAATCTTAGACAGACGCTTATTTATTAAATAGTTAATGTGAGGAAATGAGTTGCTGTGCAACAACATGGTTTCAGGTGTGAGGTAATTACATCAGAGCATCATATGGATGAGGCAGTCCCACACAGCTGGCACGGCTCAGGAACAACTGGAATACTTGATGTGCGTTTGGTCAGTGTGCTGCTCAGAAACACGCTGCCTCCCAGTCCTGTCAGTGATTGCCTCCAGCAGCACCACAGCTGCCTTTGTTCCACGATTACACACACTTATTCATGGACATGCATGTCTTTGTCTGCACCGTGTCAGTTTGAGGAATCGTCACACGTGAGTTGTTCTGAATTTGTTCACTTGAGCTCTGAGTGGAAGTGCCCTTTAGACACTTCACACACATTTTATACTCCACATCTGTCTGTGCGCCTCACTGATGTGTGTTTACATCTACACAGTGGTGCAGGAACACACACACCCTCCATGCGGCCCTGCCTGTCAGCTGGTCCCAGACATTAGTGTATTTTGTGCTAATGGTTGTCAGTCAGTCAGTAAAGTAAGTACTGTAGTCAGAAAATAATATTGCACAGTGTTGAATTGCAACAATAATGGGAGTGATGAATAACAATAAAAATTCTGAAAAAATATAGTAATAAGAATTGCACAAACATGATCAAAATAAAAAGTGCATATATCCAGCTGGCTCAGTTTGTGTGGGGTCGTCATGCAGCCACAGCCTCGTTTCTTCAGCTGTGAACCTGTGAACTAAAGTTGGATTAGAGCCAAGCTGCCTACTTACAAAATTATAAATATGTTTACAAAGCTGTCAAGAAGTTATTGTGTTCTACTTACATGGTTTGTCATGTAAGAACAATATTGCGCTGCATCAGGTTTGAGAGCGACCAGCTGAGAACAGGCTGCGGACCTGAGCGTGCATGTGACACACATCAGCAGGTGTCATCATTTGAAGTATGTTAAAGTTAGGCCACAGGAACAGTGCAGCTCTGTGAAGTCGTGGATAATGATTCTGCACTCCTGCGCTCGTGCATGTCTGTAGCGCACGTGGGGAGTCTGTGTGTGACGACTGTGTTTCTTCAGTTTCTCATTCCAGAGGCAAACAGTATTTGTCAGCCTGCAGTTCTCTCTGTACAAGATAAACCAGTTCTAGACGTGTGACTAAGAAGTCCAACATGTCGGGGGAGACGTTGTCCATGAGCGCCTGCGCCCCGCGAGCATCTTCTCACACAGCTCCTTCTAATGTCTTGCTCTGACTTGATGATGGATCCTGCCTCGCCCATCTGGAGTAGAGTCTTTGAGAGCTGTGCAGACCGACCACATTGTTTTATATATCACACAAGAGTTGTGCACAGCCGCAGTGGTCTCAACGTTTCTTTGGTGTTTTCAGTAAGTGTGTCAGGATCCAGAGTCCAGACCTCACACTTTGCACCGTGCTGGTTTTGAAGAGTGACTTCTCCTGTTTTTAGCTTTTCTTTGATACTTTTTTTGCTCCATGATGTCTCTTAATTGTGTGAGGGTCAAGTGCTAATCCTCAGATGCGTCATAAGAGGAGCAGGGTGGGCGGGGCCATGCATCACTGTTGCGCAATGCGCCACCGGCTCTACTCTCTTTTCACAGTCTGATTAACTTCTGCACTGTGTTTTATTTATTTCCATTCCTCATCAGTAAACTTCCTGTTACTGCCTCCTCCTCTAAGTAGAACACACAGTTATATTGTGCATTATTATTGAGTTTGATTTCTGCTGTACGATTCATAAAACCACGTCAAAGCTCGAGACCAGCCTGGCTCTCATATTAATCACATTATAATGGCCTGGACCAGCCCTAATCTGGGTCGATCCGGGCTGGGATTTGGGATCGGGTTAGAAAAGACAGCTCTAATTCCTGAAAGATTTACCATTTCAAATAGTTAAAGGGCTCTCACTGGTGTTTTCTAATGTATTTTTTAAAAAATATTATTATTTTCATTTGATTAATAAACTCATTCAAGGGGAGTGGTGGGCCAGAGGTTAGAGAAGGTGGGTCTGTGATCAGAAGGTTGTTGGTACGATCCCCAAAACAGACATCAAAATGTGTGTGGGAAAGGTGAAGCACTCATGCCTGCCTCCACCCTCATTTGCCCCACTCTGGGCCCTTGAGCAAGGCCCTTAACCCCCACCATCTGCTCGGTAGCTCTCTGCTCCACACAGAGGGTTTTGGTTCTTCAGGAAGAGTAACTGATGTAAAAACCATTGCCAAGTTTTCATGCAAGTAGTTCACTGTGGTGACCACTGAAGCAGCCGAAAGAATTAAAAAACAAGTTCATCGGCCGGCCAGACATGAGGCCCGCGGGCCTCCACTTGAAAAGCCCTGCTCTAAATGAATGTCTGCTGTGAACCAGTCAGCAGGTCAAACCCACTTTTTTCTCTCACTGGAGTTTGAAATGTGTTCAGCACTGAAAGTGGCTTCCTTCAGAGTCAAAGAAGGTCCAGATGTTGCAGCAGAGATGGTGAATGCTACAGCAGTTTGAAATATGACCCAAAATAAATGTAAGAAGTGGTCCATGATGTGTTGTTCTCCAAAAAAGTGTTAAATAAATCAATACGTCAGAACTGACAGTTTGTGTTCCTCTCATGGCCACAAGAGGGAGACATTTAATCACATCAGTGATGAAAATGATGTGCCAAAGTTTTAACGAATGTAACTTGTTTTGAATTAAGTCAGTCACATAACAAAACTAGTTTAATTCATAAAATTACTCATTTATAGTATGATGATATTCCTGCCTAAGCTGAACTCTTTGGATTTCAGAAACATCCTCTTATTTGTCTTAAAGTCTACAGCATGGTCTTGCATGTCCAGTTAACGTGACCATCTCTGTGTGTGCCTGCAGATGACCCTGCCATGGGGAACCCTCTCCAGCCTGAAGCTGGACTGTCGCTCCCAGAGTGACGATGGTCCAATCATGTGGGTACGACCGGGTGAACAAATGGTACCCACAGCCGATATGCCCAAGTCTCCGTTCAAACGGCGCAGGTACCAAACTGCATTGTAGGAACTAGAAAAAACAGTAACTCATCTTCATGCTTGATAAATGTTTGTAAGAACGAGTTTACCTGTGGGAAAACTTCACTTCCAGCTTTGTAGCATCTTCCTCCTCTGGTTTTTCAGATCCATGAATGAGATAAAGAACCTGCACTACCTGCCGAGAGCCAGCGAGCCCAGAGAGGTTCTGTTTGAGGACCGGACTAAGGCTCACGCAGATCACGTAGGTCAGAGTTTTGACTGGCAGAGCACGGCTGCTGTGGGTGTCCTCAAGGCGGTGCACTTTGGAGATGGGTACGTTTCTTTCATCGTAGGATGCAGATTTGTGTTTGATGGCTGATGTTTCAGCTCCGATGTGTCTGAAGCACATGAGGCAGCTTGTTTTGTTAAATGTCTCACAGGGAGAACCGGCCTCGAGTAACAAAAGATGTGGTGTGTTTTGATGCTGGGGACTTCAGCGAGGTCGTCCAGAGGTTGCAGCTGGATCTGTATGAGCCCCCAGTTTCTCAGGTATGAGTCAGTTTAGTCTTTGTCAGAAGTACGGAGCCTTTTCTGTTCAGTGAAAATGTCCATTGTGTGTGTGTGTCCAGTGTGTCCAGTGGGTGGATGATGCCAAGCTGAACCAGCTGAGGAGGGAAGGCATCCGTTACATTCACACGCAGCTCTGCGACGACGACATTTACTTCATCCCGAGGAACGTCATCCACCAGTTCAAGACGGTGTCTGCGGTGTGCAGCCTGGCCTGGCACATCCGCCTCACGCAGTACGGCTCCGACCACTCGAAGGAGGCGCAGCGGCCCAAAGATCTCAGCCCCACCTCGGGCCGAGTCTCCCTTTCCTCTCCTGCCAAACCCGATTCCACGGCGACCCCCTGCGTGAGACCGCAGGGAGACAGCATCCATGGGGGCGTGGCCAAAACGAAAGAACCAGAGTTCCAGAGACCAGCAACTCCATCCAAGGAGTCTCAGCCAGCCCCCCCACAGCCCACCAAGTCTGCACACCTCCCCCACCTGTTTCCACCCACTGCCCTCTCTGAGTGCACACCTTCAGAGGAGCCCTCCCTGCCAAAATAGCCCCCACCCAGCAGACCCTGTGTGTCCTCTGGGGCAGGAAGTGTGTAAAGGACAAGTCACTCGATCAGGAAGCCTTTCAACATAAACTATTTCTTACTTTTATTTAAATCTCCAAATACTGGTGTCAGCTCTAGTTTCCTGTTAGGTTGATGTGGTAATATTTATACAGAATCTAGTTTTTATATTTGTCTCCTCGGTCTTGTTTAACAATGTGTTTGATGTACACAAGCTTTTATTTTTAAACTCACACTGTGGGTTGCCATCCTCGTAAAAGTTTTTTTTTATTTTTTATAGTGATATTTTTCCTTTAAAAGAATGTTGCTTGTCGTCTGCGTCGGGTGAACCTAAAGCTTGGTTTGTATTTATTTACAGACCACGGTGAACCGTATTTTTTTAAAGTTAAAAGATTTTTTTTTTTTTTAAACTGATCTTGTCAAACTATAAGCACTTAAAACTTTTAAAATGTTCACATTTGGGAGTTGCTTCATGAACTGTGCTGGAACATTGTTGTATACAGGAGCTTTTCTTGTTGAATTTAATTTATTTTCTTATGATCAAGCTGAACATATAATTGCAGGTCCTGTGGCTCTTAAAGACGAAAGATGTCGCTGTTGCAATAATAACCTGAATCGTTTCTTCATGTTTGGAGTTTTGTGTTCAGAATCGGCTTTGTGCGCATGTCTGTCATAGCTGAGTGTTACTTGGTTTTATAAAAGTCAAGCGTTTAGTTTTAGCAGGTAAGGTCACGAGGTGACCGAGGTGCAGAGACGGGTGGTGGTTGTGGTTATAAATGTGAGGATGGGCCTTGAGTAGATTTAGGGAAAAAGTGACAGGATTTGGTCATATATAGAATAAGATGACTATATTTTTCAGCCTATAAGTCACAGGTTTATGCATAATTTACATGCCCTGCGACTTATTTATGGATTTTTTTTCTCCATATTTGTAAATTAATTTGTCTGAGATATGACCGTTTTCATTCATTGACTGAAAATATTGAACACTACCATTTTCAGCCACTAGATGGCACTCAAGTAGTAGTAGTTGTGTCATGTAATAGGTAAAAGTTGCTATTAATGACACAATTAGCTTGCCATAGTCTGCCACCTTAGTCCAGCTCTGGGATCATATCTGGAGCAACTGTCAGATCAGCTTCATTTCGCTGTGCAGCCCCAAATAACGCAGCTGATTTGACCATTAAAGTGGATTCATTACGTAAAAGTTCAACTGAGACGCACCTTTACTTCCGGTATAACATCGAGCAAACAAATAATTGTTTTTAGGTGGTTATTTTGTTAAATTTTGAAGAAATGCACAGCGAGTCGCCCTCTGCACGTTCATGTTCCCGTGTCTCGACTTTTGAAAATGCAGCTGATTTGACTGAAAGTTCATTTATTAAGATAGACTGACACATTCACTATAATTTCGAGCAAACAAAATTGTTTTTAAATGTGAATCTTGTTCAATTCTTGTGATGTACAAGTTCAAATGACAGGCAGAAAGTGTGGAAAAACAAACGTGTGCAACAATCTGGTTGCACAGTGTGAGTGTGCACACTCATATTGGAGCAGCTGTTGATTCCAGCCTTCAGTCTTGGCAGTAAGTTCTCAGCAGGACACCTCCATTGACTTTGACTCTTTCAGTTTTCTTGTGTTGTTGTTGATCGTGCTGAAAACCATTTGTCTAATTCTGCTTTGCCATCGGTCAGTGCAGATCCCCTCAATTCTTCTCAGGTGGAGGTGATTTGCCACTACAGTGGAGGCTGGCCTGTTCCCCACTCTGTGGGCGGGATCATAACGGGTCAGTGTGTTCGAGCCGCTCGGCCCATTGCGCTCCTTACTCGCCCTGTAATCGCACTTGAATTTATTTAACTTATCCTGACACTGTTTATAAGTCCGGCTGCCGAGCGATCATCTCTGATACCTCTCAGTGAATTGATCATCTGTCCGCCAACACGAGCAGAGAGGAAGTGGTGGTTCAGATGTAGTTTGCAGTTCTGCTTGGTGGGTCATCCAGTGACGTAGCTCCGCTGGCTGCTTACGTCATGATTGCCCCCTCGGAGCAGACCGGCTTGGAACCTCAAACAAGGTGGTCCCATTAACCAGGCTGAGTGGGGGTGGGTGCAGTGTGCCACACAACTGAGGATAGTTGAGACTTGTGGTAAAGCCCTTTAATTCCAGCTGAAGAAAGCAACCCAACATCATGCTGCTGCCGCTACCGTGCTTCACTGTGGGCATGGTGATGTTTTTGAACCAGGCAAACCAATCTTTTGGAATTGTGATAAAGAATATAATGTTGGAATAAATAATTGGACCAGCACTTGGTCTCTTCAGGTCGAGGGTGAGGTTCTGTCTCAAGTGGAGGAGTTCAAGAATCTCATGGTTTTGTTCCCGAGTGAGGGGAGAACTGAGACTGAAAAATGGACTGGTGCAGTGTCTGCAGTATTACGGACTCTGTGCCGTCCACTGTGGTGAAGAGGGAGCTGAGCTCTAAGGCAAAGCTCTGTTTACTGGTCGGTCTACGTTCCTACTCTCACCTCTGGTCATGAACTCTGGGTAGTGACCAAACAATGAGATCTAGGTACAGGAGGTTGAAATGTGTCCTCTGCAGAGCAGCTGGACTCTCCCTTAGAGATATGGTGAGAAGTTAGGTTATCCGGGGGGGAACTCGGAGTAGAACCGCTGCTCCTCCACATCGAGAGGAGCCAGTTGAGGTGGTTCAGACATCTGGTAAGGATGCACACTGAGCGCCTCCTTAGGGAGGTGCTTCAGGCATGTTTGACTGGGAGGAGTCCCCGGGGAAGACCCAGGACACGCTGGAGAGACTACATCTCAGTTGGTCTGGGAACACCTTGGAGTCCTCCCAGAAGAGCTGGAAGAGGTGGCTGTGGAAAGAGATATCTGGAGCTCCCTGGGACAGACAGGCGGGTGGTGGGCGGACAGATGATGGACCTGCACCCATGGATTTAAAAGACTTCTTTTAGTTTTCCACTAAATGTAGCTCTGTGGGCCTGGCTGCTGCTCATCACGATGTGACAAGAAGACTGAAGGTTGTAATCAAGTCAATGGTTTTATAAACATTTTACTCTTGGCAGATTTATTTTTCACCTGTTCTCTGTAAAAAGTTTCAAAATGATTGATCATGTTGTGTTTTAACACCATTAAAGCCAGATGTTTTAACGGGGGTGCGTGCGTAGACTTTATATCCATTGTATGAAATCCGGTGTATAAATTCTGTTGAAGCCACCTTCATGTTGGAGGAGGTCGACTGACGGTTACTTTTCAAAGAGGCCTTCTTTGTCTCGTCTTCTAAAAGTAGCAGCTGTGAAGGAAGTTGTTTCGCCTCCTTTGCTCTGACTACGTCTCAGTGCCTTGAGCTGAACTCCAAGCTGAAAGCTTTGTCTGTCCGTGACTAAAGAAGGGAACTCGTGTTTTATGCCTCCTGGTAGCAAATATTCTCTCCAAAATATAATCTCATTTAAAGTTGTCTTGTGGATTTTTGTTGTAAATATGACTTCCACGTGGTTTAGATATTGCTGACAATAGACTAACGATGTCAGAATGCTTTTATATCAGCTTTTTGTCCTGAGCTACTTCTTTCATGATCTTTGTACTGAGAGTTTATTTTATGATTTGTCGTTTATTTGGCTGATAACTTACTGTAGAGATTAGAATCCCAGTGTGATTCATACAGGCTGAAAATGAAAATAAAAAATACAAATCATACCCTTTGATGGTTTTAATAAATAAATGTGCATTTGCAACATGTGCATATTAGTATGCCTGACATTTACTCATCATTTCTAAATGTTTTCATATGGTTGCTGAACATTTGGATGTGTGACACATGGCATAAATGACTGAAATGTCACATATGGTTCACTAAATGATCCACAAAGTGACGGTAAAGAAAGAATTGCCCACAGTTTTATTTTGTGCCGAAAGCGGTCCGGCGTGCGTGTCTAACGGTGAACCTCACAAACTGAGTTCAACAGGAACAAGATCAAACTTCCTCCTGCCACCTGTCTGCTCTGAGGATCTAAAGGTCACCGGAGTCCATGACGTGTTTCACAGGCACTGCTGACTCGTTTATGTCTGCTCTGCTTCATAGTTCTACAGAAAGTGAACACTTCCTGTGTGTCTCCAGAAGGAGGCGCTGCTTCACCACTTGGTCACAGCCTTCATGGCTTTTCAGTTCATCTTTACATAATAAACTTGCTTGCTTCCAAGTCAATGAGCATCTTGTGTGTCTGTATGTCCATCATTTGTGGTGTTTATTATTTTTTTTAAAACTGATTGGTATTGGTGGTGGTGGTGGTGGTGGTGGGGGTCATTTATTTCCAGGTCTCTGGATATGTCCTGGGGCCTTTTGGTTTTCCAAAGCGATTCTTAAATCCTGTGGAGAGCAAAAATGTTGCAATTAAAGGAACATTGAACATTACAAACAAGACTTTCAGTTAAAAGCTGAAGTAGGAAAATTATGTGGTCCTTATCAGGTCTTAATACCTCCATGTAAATTAAAATACAGATTTCTATGGTGTGCCATTTGTAAAATTGCAAAGTTAAAAATTAACATCAATATTATGGTTTATTTAGATTTTAATAAGAAAAAAAATTTTTTTTCAAAGTCAAAGTTCCCAACTAAATATTCAATTTACAAGAGAAAGATTTAGTTTACAAACAATACTTAACTTGCAAGTTAAATAGTTAGTTAGTAAACTAAACATTTAGGTGTGAATTAAATATTTAATTTACAAGAGAAACATTTAGTTTACAAACAATACACCTACTTAACTTGCAAGTTAAATATTTAGTTAGTAAACTGAACATTTAGGTGTGAATTAAATACTGTATTTAATTTACAAGATAAACATTTAGTTTATAAACAATACTTAACTTGGAAGTTAAATATTTAGTTAGTAAACTAAACATTTAGGTGTTAATTAAATATTTAATTTACAAGAGAAACATTTAGTTAACAAACAATACTTAACTTGCAAGTTCATTATTTAGTTAGTAAACTAAACATTTAGGTGTAAATTACCATAAATATTTAACTTACAAGAGAAACATTTAGTTTACAAACAATACATAACTTGCAAGTTAAATATTTAGTTAGTAAACTAAACATTTAGGTGTGAATTAAATATTTAATTTACAAGAGAAACAGTTTACAAACAATACTTAACTTGCAAGATAAATATTTAGTTAGTAAACTAAACATTTAGGTGTAAATTAAATATTTAATTTACAAGAGAAACATTTAGTTTACAAACAATACTTAACTTGCAAGTTAAATATTTAGTTAGTAAACGAAACATTTAGGTGTAAATTAAATATTTAATTTGTACCGAAATATGGTTTACTAAGTAACTATAAGTTAAATATTTAGTTAGTAAACTAAATATTTAACTTGCAAGTTATTTAGTTTGTAAAATAAATGTTTATCTTGTCAATTAAATGATTAGTTGGGAACTATGACATTTATGAATGTATGAATAACATGCCCTGATGCATGCTGAATAATCCAGGTAGAAAAATCTAAAAAAAAGCTAAGTCTGGTCCTCTGGACATTCAAAAAACAAAACAAAACAAAAAAGTAGACCAGAGGACCAGACTTAGCTTTTTTAGATATGAATAACATGGTGAAAATATGACTTTGAAAAAAATAACCCCCATTTTTTCTTATTAAAAGCTAAATAAATCAAAAATATTAATATTAATTTTTGACTGTGCAACTTTACAAACGGCACCCCATAGATTTCACCATGTACATACAGATTTAATGAAATATATAGCAAAATTGTAAAGTTGTGTGTGAAAACCTAAGTGTGCCCCATGATGAACAGCTCGTAGAACGTTTAGTGGCATCAGCTCTCAGTGGTCATTCTCTTTGGGACTTTATCGGTTTCTCACAGGGTTGAAAATAAATTTAGTCTCTTTTCTTTATGACAGTGCTTCAGTCCGTTGAGGTTTGCAGACATTTGTTTTTGCTCCCCAGTCACTGCACATCTCGTGGTGTCTCTGAGCAGGACACCCTGTTCCCAATTGCTCCCTGGGCGCCTTCAATAGCTGCCCACTGCTCCACCTGGGGGTGGATGGGTTAAATGCAGAGAGCCAATTTCACCTTTCTATGGGAATATATACAAAGATGACAATACATAACACATTATTATTATTATTATTATTATTATTATTATTATTATTATTATTATTATTATTATTAT
>JARVGV010000111.1:4317371-4327714 GCA_031762435.1 Hypsolebias longignatus
CCGACCTACGGCAGAATCAAGCTACGAACGGTCCTTAGGTCCGGAACCCGTTCGTAACTCGGGGACTACCTGTATAAGAAAAATGCCCCTATCTGGGAAATCCAAACAAATACCTGGCACTTACAGTTCAGCAAATTGTTTAATAAAGTAAACGTCTCTGGGGACTAGCTTTGTTTAGATGACTGGAGACATGTGGGCTAAATGCATAAAAGAAGACCAAGACATGTGACTATTTCTGCAAAGCTTATGTTAGAACCAGTCTTGAGTGTTGGACAGCTGTCTTTAATTTGAGCAACAAGAACATTGTCTTCTGACAGGCTGAGGTTTACTCTTAGCTTGCCATCACAGGAAATGAAGACATCGTTTATAAAATTCCACTTATTTTGTAGAGGAAATGCACTGAAACAAAAGCAACACTTACTGGCTCTGTTGGAGGTGCAGATACATTTATTATGTTCATCTACATGAGATTTTTGTATTTGTCTTATCCAGTCCTTCTCTAACATGAATTTTAATGGGTTGCTACAGATTAGAGATGCTGAGTGGGGTTTCCAACAGGCCTGATACATCTGTGTACATCTGTGACAAAGTCTGCCTGTGGAGTCAAGCGTCCATGTTAGTCTACTCTTGTCCATGTTAGCTACACTTGACTTGTCCCATGCTGAGCGGTTTTAAAACAGACACACGTCTCCCACCCTGCAAAACCTTTATGAGATCTTAACAAACAAGCCTGCTAAAGGCATGAGACATCTTCATTGCCTTATGCGACCAAAGAATTGCAAACAGTTAGGCACGTAAGCTAGCAAACACGAGTCAAAGCAGAGCTGTCATTAAACAAGCAGACACAAAACTAACAAAGCAAGTGTGGAACAAAACAAGACAGCTCAATTTAGCTGTCTGAAATAAGCAGCTGATTTAATGATGGGGAGGCGTTGAGCTAAGGCTAAAGGGAAAAAACAAGAAAAAGCTAGTTCTGTGTTTTTTGCTCTAAAATATCAAAAAAGGTCTTTAGTACTCTGACCAGCACACAATTGCTGCCATGAGTTTTAGAGATCTGAAAGGGGGAGGACTTCTTGATTGGTCACAGCTGCATATTTATTTACTGAGGATACTTCCCCTCTTGTGGGTTTTAGAAGAGAATAGAGTGTTAGGTGGTGGCCAAATGGGCAAGTCATTTGGCACATACTACAACTCTAAATGTAGCTTGGTGCCAAAAGTTAAAAGGAAGCCAAAATTACTCCATTTAACTGACCCCTGAGTAAGGACTTGGTGTTGCTTTAATAGTTTAGAGTTGCTGCCGGTGGAGTGACGTTAGCATGTACAGAAGGGGAATGTGTGTTTACTTTGAGAAGAAGAGTACGAGCTGGATAATCAACTTCTTGTGGGAACCTGTAATGCTTACTGATCTGTAATGAAGCCTCTGCACTTTGCCCAGGGTCATACCTCCAAATGGCTCTGCCTTAAAATAACTCCTTATGAGTCACAGACAGTCTCCTGTTAACATTGCATTAACACTATAAACACTGGAGATGGCAGCTGTGGTGAAGTAATACAAACATACAATCCTGACCATTTTCGAGAACAGTCAATTAGTGAAAGAAAGACTAAAGTGGATCAGACTGCAAGAACAAGCCTTGGGCTGTTTTAAGTCCAGAAAGGAATGACAGTGAACACCGGAGTCACTGGATGATGAACTGAATGAAGCAGACCTTTTATTGTGTAGCATGGAAATCTACTGTTGTGTGCTATAATTGAGTCAGCCTAATCTGGTTGTGTTTCTTGTCCTTAAGCTCATAAAACTCTTATCAATTAAAAAAAACAACACTGCAACAATGGCCTTGGGATGTGCTGGAGCAGAGACATTCCTCCAGCTTGGCTGGAAACACCTTGCATGGTACTGATTGACATGTTCATGACTTGTAAATGTGTGTATAAGTGCATGTGTGTGTGCAGGTTCACTGTAAAACTACTGTACTCACATGCCTTTAAAACAAACATCACTGTGTCGTGGCCACGTCACATCAAAACCAGACCAACTGTAGCTAACATTCAGCTTGCAGAACAATTGTTGATGTTTTAATTACATCTTTGCTGTTTTCATGCCTTTTCATTACATAATGTTTTTGTCTCTTTGCCTCAATCCCTTTCCGTCCCTTATGGGAGACAGAAAAATACCAGGCAGCTAGAGAATAGGGAAGGGATTGTGAAGTGCCCGACCCATGTCAATATCACCAAAAAAGACTCCAATCAACCAAAGAAGCGTCATAATGAGAGTGTGAGTTCAGCTGAGTGAATTTAGGCAGGTGTCTATGTGTCTCAGCTTGAGTGTGAACACAAATGTGTGTTTGCCTATTTAGAGGGACTGAACGGCAGATTTCAATAGCCTTTACACTGAACAATAGGGCCAATCAGTCTCTTGGATCAGGCCTGATTAAAAGATGAGCTTGCTGTAGGTGAGTATGCAGCACAGAGTAGACTGAGGAGTACAATCAAATGCAGCCATAGAAAGATTCAACACTATCACCGATTGTTACTCCAAAGACAGCCTGAGTGAACCATCGTGCAAAGGCAGAACAGAACAAAGGAGAACAAGGTCGTTTCCCAAAACAATCTGAGTGGTCCATCTTGATAGCCTTGAACGGCAGCAGCTGAATAACAAGTGGCAGTGTAAAATTGTGCCATCCTTATTATCCTCTCTGGAGGGAAAAGAGAGAGAGAGACTGTCAAGCAGGCTAATGAGCTAGTTAAGGTGGCAGTAAATGTCAGTCCTCCTCCGGCAGGCCCCAGGCCGCAGTACCGCTACAGGCCATTACCTGGACAGGGACTCATAGAGCTTGCATCAGCACTTCCTGTACAGCCCAAACCCACACATACACACCCACACAGAAGACAAAGAGAAGAAGAGAAAGGGACATACACTGGACCAACACAATACTGCTATATAACACACTTTGCATTAAAGACCTAAGTGGATCATGCTGATGAAAATGTGTGTGAGTTGAGGACACACACACTCTTTAGTGGTTTTTTAATCTTCTTTCCATCGACAGAGACTGTAATAAGCAAAGAGCCTTTCTGGCTACTCTCCACTCCTGTTGACTATGGTCTGCTGAATTTTTAGCTGCTTGACCACGTAGTTCAACCTTAAGTAATTTATTTTCGGGTTCATCCAGTAGGATTAGATTTACAAATTGGATCATTTTGTTTGCTGCTGAGTAAACAAGGACTTCTCCTTCTTCGTCTTCTTTCAGCTGTTCCATCTCTGTCCTCTGCATCCTCTGTCCTCACTCCAACGACCTCCATGTCCTCTCTAACTACATCCATATATCGCCTCTTTGTCTTTTTCCTGGCAGCTGCATTTCTAACATCCTTCTGCCAATAAAGTTGAGTAAACAAGGACAACAAGGAAAAATGGGTGCTGGTCAATGCATCCTTTCACCACGTTGTGCTTGAAGATTGCCACAGTTGTTATTTTGTGTGCAGCGGTTGCTGTTTTATGCCAGCAAGTGCAAAACCATTAAAAGTGCAAAAGTAATAAAACTGACTTGGAGCTGTAACGTTCTCAGAGGGTTGAAAGGAACCCACAGCAAACAGAGAAGCAAACTAACTTTTGTTTTTCATAAAAGTTAGTGATGGGCACAACCACTGCATGGCCAGTTGTTTGAAGTTAAAGACGCCTTCCAGGCATGTTCAAAGATTTATGAAAATGTTCTTCTTTGAGACATAATTTATGTTTTTTCTAAGAAAGTGGTTGTGCTGATAAAGTCAAACTCATAGTTTCTTTATTTGCCATAAGAACCACATGTGGTACATGCGGTGGAACAAAATTGTGTACACAGGGTCCCAGTTACATCCAACAAAAGTATAAAATGCTAAAAAAAATAAATAATACTGTAATAAGATCTAAGATATTAACTAAGAAAAATGTTAAACGAAAAATACACTCTTGTTCAGAAACAATATGCCGAGCAACAGCAGCATGAGTAAGGCTAGTTCTTCAAAAATACCACCTTTGTTTAAATGATAATTCATTAAATAAATGTAAATACAAGCCAGTTCTACATTTATTATTCTCAAACTTATCACAAAATTACATTATAATGAAACATTTGGTTTGAAACTAAGTTTATAAGGTTTTATCCTTCTTAACCTTATAGAAATATGCAGATGTATGTCTGAGTCATAACTAAGCAGATGAGAGAATGGATCATTTGGGACAAGTAACATCTGTGCATCATCTTTCTCTAGTTGGTATGAATTAAAACCCATAGTGATAGGTGAAACATTCCTAAATAAGCAACAAAAAATGTTAAGCATGATTATTGTTGACTCATATCATGTGATATCATATCACAAAAATATCTACCATTACAAGCATCCTGACATATGATAATCTGGTAAAGTTTTTTGTTCTATGACAAACCTTATAAATCTTATCACTGTCTGAATACTGCCACACATAAGACTCATCAAGTCTAAGGCAATGTACACTGAGGTCAGTGATGTAATTCAGGATTCAGAGACGTTAATAGACCTGGTAATGTCCCTTTTGGAGCATGCAGCTGAGTCTGTGTGTTGTAGTCTATGAATTAATTTGCATCACAAAAGAACTGAAGTGACAGCCTTTCACAAGTGGTCAATGGAGATGGATTTTACACGTCAACCAAAATGTGTGGTGATGTCAAGTGTAAACAGAAAGGAAACCTTCTTCTGCTGTGAGTACAAATGTTCAGACTAGGTGAATCAACTCGACTTGCAGTTTCCTCTTCTGGGAATAAAGAACTCTTGAACTTAAACACACAACGCAACAGTCAACTCTTGTCATCTTAAATGTGCCAACACTGTCCATGTGTTCATTGTTAATGTTTATTTCATTCTGCTGATGTTTCACTTCAATACAGCATCCCACATGGATGGAAAAGTCACCCACCTTGGTGGTCCCTTGGGTGCACCATTTGGACGAAACACGTTACAGGAAAAAAAAAAAAAAAAAGCAGAAGTGTCAAAGCCAGGTGCTGGATGTAAAAACGTATATACACATTTTGCACACTTGAGCTGACACCTCACACCCGAGCTGGCACTAAATCCAGTTTGAGTGAAAAAAAGAAGCCATTCTGCTCTCGTACTGGTCTCTGAGGTTCTCAAACAAATAAACGTTGGTTGGTTTTAAATAAAGCTTTGAGCTGGTCTGGATTTAAATACACTCTGGCTCAGTCTCCCCCCACCAGTTTCATTGAACCTCTGGGTCCAGTGTGAGCACTTGAGCTGCTGCCCATATGGTCCCCAATGGATTAGCTAAGAAGCCTGGCCAAATAATGGTGAGGCTTGAAGAAACATTAAAAACCTATTAACAGTGGAATCCTAAGACCCGTACAGCAAAGGTATGCTCACATTTTGCATCACTTGAGAGGACTTGAATAAATTAGAAGCTGCACACAGAGTACATAAAAACAGGCTGAAGGATAAAAACAGAGAGAATGCATTTTGTGGACTGACCCAGGTTGTAGCTCCTTAACAGCCACTTGTTTGTGAGACAGAATGCACAAAAGCAACATGAGAGCGTGAAGGGGAGAGCAGAGGACAGAAAACTGCAGGTTGCAGAAGACAAAGAGGTCAGTGTTGTGAAAAAACAGATTCTGACATCCAAGTGATGCAGTTCAACTTACACAATGTAGCAGTGCCAGAAATGAATCACTGGCAAAACCACAAGGACAGAGAGAAAAATAATCAAAAATAACTGAGATGTTGGAAAAAAGAAAGAAAACAGAGAGGAAAAGGAAGAGATGATGATTTAAACAGAAAATAGAAACTCAATGCATGTGCACATCTTTTTATTTCCCAGTATAATAAAAGCATCTGGTGACCTTTGTTTGTTTTGTGGCCAGGTGCTTAGGAAATTTCTGCTTATCTCTGCAGTTCTTTGTGCTGCGCAGTGGATGGGAGGAACACGGGGGAGACAAAGTCCCTAACAAGCAGATTAACCCAAGCAAGTGAAGGGAGCAGGACACAGGTTTAGGGTGCGCTGCCTAACAAAGATTAGAGCTTCTTACTCATTATACATGGTGCACATATACAGTTCACATGGAAACTAAGAATGATGGCTCATATCGAGAAAGGACTTTGGGGCTAATCTGCTGATGTACGAAAAGCTTAGAGCTGTGGTGTGTAACATGTTTTTTTCTGTTTACATTCAACACTAACCTGGATTCCTTTAAATTAAGAAGTTTTTTTAATACCACTGACGATGTGTTTTAGTGCAGCGTACATGACAAAGGAATCCATGCTGGCATCAATAAAAGGCAATAATGAGGCTTTCTTCCGATTTGCATCTAGGATGCGGATGAAGGAAAAGGAGACTGGACTTGTCATTTCCCTGTTGGGCCCTTGGGAGCCAGGTGTCTCTCTTTAATGGAGGCATGTGGAGACTAACGTAGGTTAATGAGCTCTACTGGCCCCAAAGGAGAGATGCATTATAGGCTATATGAGATCCCCTCTCATCTCTACATCCCTTCATTTGTGTCAGACCCTGAGAGGGAACTGAGGAACAAAGGACACTGTGGTGGAATGGAAGTGGAGATGCGAGAGAGAACAGAGGAGAGAGAAAGAGAGAGAGAGATCACAGCCAAAGAGAAAAGCCAGGTCTGCCAGCTTTTTAAAAACAATTAGAGCCAGGATGAGATTTACTCTGCTGCCAAGCAAGGTCCAAATGTGGCAGCGAAGGGAAAGCTTAGTGAGAGCTGGTCTAATCAAAAACAGACTCTCTACAACAACAAACCAAACCACACAGACACGCAGGAAAGTCGACACTTTACATATTAAAGCTGGGCAGGGAGAGAACAAGGCCTGTGGTAACATGAAATCATAATGAGGAACAGGCTCAGGGAGTGGGTAAAGCACAGACAGGAAGACGCAGAAAACCAGAAGGATGCAATGACGACGGGAGATGAGTTTTTAGCTATAATTGACATGGAAGCCCAAACGTCAGATGTCCTGCGTGTTTTTTGTTGTGTTGTGTTTTAACTTCATTGCATTCCTTTAGTAAGAGAGCCCTGAGATGTGGCCTGTTCAGCTGTTTGTGGCTCAGTCACTGGGCGAGCTACGAACTTGGAGAAAAACACATCTGCAAACATGAATTTGTTCAGAAACGGGGAACTGAACGACGAGCCAGACATGGCTGGGAAAAGGCGTAATGCAATAAATATAAGGGATAAAGGAGAGAGATGGGTTGAGGTGGGGAAAGACTGTGAAGAAAAGGTGGGGGGGAGATGAAGCTGCAAGAAGAGCAGAAGACGAGGAGGAATCAGAGGTTTGACCGGGATTGTGCTCAGGAGCAAACAGCGCAGGGAGGTCAGCCGATGGAGAGGCAGCCTCACATTCCAACCATGATCCTGTCTAAACCCCGTCTGTTACCACCGAACTGATATGGAAATAATAGGCCAGACGGGTGCTTCCACTGGCCTTATATGGGATTGTGGCTTGGCCTGGTTGGATCATGGGTAAGAAGCCATAGAAAATGAAAAACACAGAGATGGGAAGAGACAGGAGGATGGACTGGTCATTAAAAATAAATAAATCCAACAAGAAAAAAAAAACAGACAGAAGCAGTAAAAAAGACAAAGACAAAGTAAACAAACAAAACAAAAAACCTAACGCTCTTTCTTTTTTGTGACATTTTTATCCACTCTAGTTGTTTCAGTGATCCTTGTTTTTAGAAATGGGATTCATCTGAGCTCAAAACAGAAACGATTTCCTTCTCACACAACACCAAGCGTAACGACAGAGGCCAGCACAACGGGAACGATACAATTCATCCTTTTTACCATTGTTTCACACCAAATCCCAAAGGTCCAGTTCACTGTAGGAATTCTCTTTGCTGTCAGAAAGAACAAGTTTGTCCTTGAGAGAGACTGCAACAGAGCAAATCTCAGCAAATAAAGGAAAAATAAGTTTTCCATGTCAACGCATTAGATTAACAATATAACTGTGGATCCTTCTATTTTACCCCCTTTGTTTCTCTGTGTGATTAGCGCTAACAGCCAAGATGCTCAGACAGTGGGATCCACCAACCTGCTGAGAAACCTGATCAGCCACGCTAATCTGATCAGCCGCACTTTGTTCTGCTGTGTCTAACTTAAAGCGGACGGTGTTCCCAGCATGACGAAACCCAAACACCATCCTATCCCCTTTCAGCCACAAAATCCAAGGAGGCAGCGCTGCCGTCTAATCGTCCACACCATCATCCACACCTCCTGCCCCCAGCCCAACTGCACAAACACAGCGTACCTGCACCACTCTGAGCTCATCAGGGTTACATAAAAACCTAATGACACAAGTGTCTCTCATTGCCTAATCAGATTTGAAAGCAAAGCCCCACCCTTACCTCAAATCTTCCTGTGTGTGCACATGTGCATGCACTTGTGTGTGATGAAACACTCTTGAAACTGTGCGAAATGCCAAGTGTCTTTTAAATGTATGATCAAGGGAGTTGTTGCACACCTCCCTCATACAAATATGTGTTTAACAGCAAGACAAATTATGTCTTTGTGTAAAAAACTAATAAACTAAAACCAGTTCAGACTGAAGGAGCCATAGTTTAGATAAGCATGATCTAAACAGAGTAGAAGTGTTTACCGGTACTCGCATATTCACTAAATCTGACACATAGCAACACTAAAACCAATCTGTCCGTTTTTGTTTTTTTTTTTCAAATCCAGTACCATGTTCAGCAAATATGGACCTGACAGACATGCAAACAAACACAAGCCACACCTCCTCTATCTCTGCACCCCGCTGAGCAAACAGCTGTTTCTGACAGTGCCGACCCAATCCTGCCAAGAACACCATGACACTTAACTGTGACTGACGCTGACACGTTACTCCTCACAGAAACGTTCAACTGTGAGGACTGTTGGTGCACGGCTGCGCTGCGGTTTGATCAAATTATCACGTCTGTGTTTTCACTGAAAATGCACTCTGACACCGCGGGCACACGTCACCAAGGATGGCGATGTCTGACCTTGGTTGTGACCCTGACCTTTCTGTTTAGTCAAGATCCAGGAGCCCTGATAATGTTTTCCCAACCGCTACCCATTATGGTTTAATGGATAACAGCAGCGGCTGAGCGGACCTTTGACTGAAAGAGGTCCTGCTCTGTCCTTTGAAGTCCTGACCTGGTTCGTGGTTTCTCACTGACCTGGCAAGAGTTTTCTGGTGATGCAGGTGCTTTTCTAAATTGCGCCCAGGATCTTGCTATTTAGTTGCTGAACTGAAAATTGTCTGAGACATTTCTTTTCCTGAAACGTTTTCCCTGCCAAGCAATCCAGTCACACACAACAAAAGATCTTTTACTTATTTTACTCAGACTGTTTTCTGTCAGGCCACTGCCACAACTTCAGTCGTGTCAGTCTGTCGTGAGTATTGGCACTATAAATTCAAATAACTTAAAGTCTATGATGATGTTCCTGGAACACAATACAGTAGTTGCCTGGTTTCTGAGATTAATATAATGAAAGTAAGATAAAACTACATATGACTGCCTCTTAGTTTAGCTTGTAATGCTAAGATTTAAACTGAATATCAACTTCCTAATGTATTTGTTATGCTGAAATTAGTTATACACAAAATTATTATATTAAAATTATATTTTGGACCATATTGGATAAATATTGGACTACTCTGTTGGAGGGAATGTGGATAAATCCTTCCCTTAACACGTTGTTGCTGCCACAATCAAAAAAGCACCCAATTACACTTAAGGGATGTGTGAAATTGCATTTAATTTTATATCCAATGTGCCAAAATGTTATAATTTATTCTGACTATGAGCAGATGTATGATCTTTAAACCCCTTCTGTAGTGGAATTAGGATTTGTTTCCACTCTTATCACAACTGCACAAACATGGAGCCTCTAAATTTTACCTTTGAAACATGTTTTAGTATTCCTCTTGTAAAGTAAAACTGGATTATTTTTTATATTACCAAGCTTGGTTGATCGCTCAGCTGCAGGCCTGGGAATCAGACACAACCAGGAAAAACTGGACTGTATTTGCATGTGTTGGCAAAACGCAGTATTTTGATTTACAATGTTTGTTTGGAGTTCAACAGTATGCAAATGGTTAATAATGTTGCCTCAAAGCAAAAAAGTTGTAGGTTCATATCTCAGATAGGACCATAAAAACTTCACTAGAACTGATTTCTTCCACCTGCATAATATTGCTAAAATTAGAAACATCTCATTTAAAAATGATGCAAGAAAAACTAGTTCATGCATTTGTCACGTCTAGACTGGACTATTGCAATGGTTTGTTATCTGGGTGTCCAAAAACTTCTTTAAAAAGTCTTC
>JARVGV010000111.1:4378286-4391794 GCA_031762435.1 Hypsolebias longignatus
AACTCGGAGCCGAACGCGCGCCGAACCAGGAAGTAAACCGGAAGTAAAACTGCGATCGAAAACGTCTTTTTAAACACATTTTTTCAATGTAAAACAACTTCGAACGGCCGTGTTGATGATTCTAAATGTGTTTCCAAGCAGTTAGTTAACAAAAAAAAAAAAATAAATAAATAAATAAATAAAACGCTGCATAAAAAAGGCAACGAACGGCGCGATTACGTCACTGGGGGGGCGGTCGTAAACCGAGGACTACCTGTAAATGCACTGGTTTTGTGTTAATGCTTTCTGTATCTGCTGAATCTCTGTGCAGCTTCTGCAGGGATGTCTGTCTGTCACTGCAGCCTGATGAACAAAGCTCTGGCTCTAACCAATCCAAATGAGGCGACAACAGTCAGCTTCAGTCTCCGTCAAATCATCAGATCAAATCTGCAGTCAAGTGCAAACAAATGGCTCTGTAACATGTCAGACTGGTACTTTTGCTTGTGTGTTTCAGTAGGCTTATTTGTTCATGTATTCACTCACTCCACTACCTTCCTTATTATTGGTCCCATCAAGACCACAGAGGTGGCATGCCTTCATGATCAAGGTGACTTTAGGAGAGATGGATAGGAGAAAGTCAAGAAAAAGACAGAAACAGTAAATGTCAGATAGGCCAGTCACAATAACAAATGTTGCTGGGCGATTAATTATCTCTGAAATTACTGTGATAAACGATAATATTGTTTGAAATTTGACAGTAATTAGTAATTAATTAGTAATTGTTGTCAAATTTAAGAAGAAATGTTGGTCAATTTGTTTTGTATGTAGTACATTCTTTTGACCACTGGATGGCAGTATAAGACTGTTTGAACTGAAGGATGGATAGTGAGGGAGTCAGCAGTGTCTCTTTAAGAAAAATGGAACGGAGGCCCCTTGACGTGACATGGGCTGTCTCTTCTTTCTGTTTTTCAGTTCTCAAAATGGCGGACGCTCGGTGTGGTTTGAGCTCTTTAACATAGCATTTGTCACACAAAGGTTTTAATTTAAAAAAATCAGTAAACAAGTTTTCAGCTTCTTTTTGTAGAGAAAAACTGTTTTTACACAAAGGAACAAGTTTCAACTGTGAATGTTGGAGCGTTGACAGACGGCCTGTTAGCTTAACTTGTAGCTTAGCTTCTCAGCTTAGCTGCTTTTAATGATTCAAGAACATGATTTTGGATTGTTAAAACAGATTTTAAAAAGAAAAGGAAGGGTCAGTGAAGAGCACCAGAGTTGAGCCTTTTGTCATCCAGTGTCTTCACAAAGAGAGAGACATGAAGAAACGATAAAGCCGATAAATGAAAATGAGGTCGATAATTTTCATTTATCATGCGATTAATTGATTTATTGTTTATCGTGACAGGCCTAATGTCAGACTATGCAAGAGTGTAAGAATGACCAAACAAAACACTAGTGTGAGGGGTGAATGAAAGACAAGGACAGCTGAAGAGGAGAACGAGGCAGACGTTACTCCAGCTGTGTAACAAGGCGTTAAAGCCACAACTCCAAAAACTGGCACCTCCACTATTAACTGGTGCAAATGTATAAAGCTGGGAGGATGCACACAGAGAGGAAACAGACATGGGTCGATAGAAGAAGGTGAACCAAAACCTCCATAAGACAACTCAGTCAGCCTGAATGCACGCTGCGTGCACTCATTACACTCATTAGATCTGTTGTTTCATCCAATGGATGACAAACAAAACCCTGAATGGTTACATAAGAGCTTCTGGGTAGATGAAAAGCTCATGGGAAATCCTGTCAGTCAGAGTAATCCCTTCAATTTTACCAGCTACTGTTCGTCTAAGACTGCATGATGGAGCCTACAGCTCTGTAATCACATGCTGGTTGGAAGGATGAGGCCACTCTGGATTGGCTGAAAGCCAGGCACTGGAAGCTCAGCAGGAGGCACACTCTTCCACCCATCAGCAAAAACCTGCCCAAAGACACTTCAGATGTGCACGTAGGGCTCAGGGAAGTCAGATTACACAGGTAAGTGGGTGTGAGAGGTTAGTTTTGAGTGTGCTGTAAAGCAATAGTCAGGATTTGAGTTGTGCTCAGTGGCGCTGGTGATGTAACTGAAGCACACATGCTTTGTCAGCTGTGCGAATTCAGATAATCAATCACCTGTCAATACAATTACAACATTATGTGTAGCCAATCACTTCCTCTTACTGATTAGAACATCACTGCTTTTACATTAAACGGGTACTTTAGCCATGTTGAAGTAGTTCTGGGTGTAAAAGTTATAAACAATTAACATCATACCTGTTGTAGATAACTGTTACTCAGTGCCAGACAGTAGTGGACACTTTCTCTAATGTTTTTCTTCAGTGCCTGCTCAGCGTCAGCGGTGGCTCCTTATCAACAGAGCATGACAGTGAGTCACTGGACTGAAAGGAAGTGAGCTGTCTGCCCTCAGTGACCGACTCGACTTTCCTTCAGAAGGAGAGCAAACACTGAGCCTCGTCCTTGAACAGACAGTTGCTCCAGTTTCTCATCAGACTCCACTAAGATCAAAACAGTAAATGGTCCAAACTTATGTGGTGACATTTTAACCTCTTCAGTTTCTGCATGGCGCTTTAAGATGTTTCTCATTCACCCATTTACACACAGTGCTTTCACTTGTTTATTTTTACACAGCACTCTTTTTGATATTCTCACTCATTTACATATGAGTGGGCCGGGTACCGTGCTTAGCCCAAGGACACCAGCACATTGCAAGAGCTGGGGATTGAACTTGTGACCCTCTGACTGGAGGATGACAGCCTTACCCTTTGGACTAAAACACAACCAACCTCTAACAATTAGAGTCTGACTGAGCCAAGACACCATCAGTCAGAATCATGGATAATTAAAGGGCCAGCATGTCACATCACGCTGGCTGTCATGCCAGAGTTTAAAAGAAGAGTCTTATTCAGTAAAATGAGTTGTTCTGGTCAAACTTTATTACCATAATTTTTGCTGTATAAGTTGCAGTTTTGTTGCATAATTTGCATGCCCTGTGACTTAAAGGTCGAAGCGACATATATTTTTTTTCCCCATATTTATAAACAAATTTTTGGCTGAGATATGACCATTTTTCATTTATTCTGACTGAGCTATTGAACACTACCATGTTCAGCCACTAGATGGCAATTGAGCAGTATGGCATGCCTTTGTAACATGTAATAGGTAAAAGTAGCTATTAATGACACAATCAACTTGCCATACCCATCATCCAGCTCGCCTGGAGCAACCGTCAAATCAGCTTCGTTTTGTTGCATCGCCCCAGTGAAATGCAGCTGATTTGACCACTGAAGTGCATTTATTAAGTAAAGTTCAACTGAGACACACCTTTACTATAAAGTCGAGCAAACAAATAAATGTTTTTAGGTGGTTATCTTGTTAAATTTTGAAGAAATGGACCGAGTCGCCCTCTGCAAGTTCATGTTTCTGCATATTGGCTTTTGAAAATGCAGCTGATTTGAACATCAAAGTGCATTTATTAAGGAAAAGTTCAACTGAGACACACCTTTACTATAAAGTCGAGCAAACGAATAGTTATTTTAGGTACTTATCTTGTTAAATTTCGAAGAAATGGACAGCAACTCATCCCTCTGTGCGCTCCTGCTTATGCAAATCGGCTTTTGAAATGAAGCTGGTTTGACCATTAAAGTGCATTTATTAAGTAAACGTTAGACTTAGACACACCTTTACTATAATTGTTTAAATAATTGTTTTTAAGTGTTAATCTTCTTAAATTTTTGTTAAAGTCCTCCCTTGCACGCTCCCGTGGCCACCATTTGGCAGCCAATCGATTTTTTGCACGTCAGCCCACATTTCCAGGTTGTCAGCACTGACACATAACAAACATGACACATCAGCTGTGATGCATAATAGATGTGATGTATATGGCAAAGTGATATACAGTATTTATGGATTTTTCCACTTTATTAGACACATTTAGACTTATAGGGGAGTGCGACGGGTATGGTGGAAAATATGGTAAATGGTGAAATGTGCAGTGTCATACAAAATGTTGAGATCTTTAATGATGTATAGAATTTAGAAAAATGTGTTGAGAAGGATGTTCAGCTACTTCCACATTACATTTAACTCAAAAGCATTAAAATTCACTGAACCATTTCTGTGGTTGGATTAGCTGTGGTGGCCATCTTGAATTGAGTTGATTAGAAAAGTTGATCAGCTGTAGAGTTATATCCAATAAACACTTTCTGTAAGCTTCATGGAAATCTATTCACTGATTCATTTTGCAAACAGACAGACAGGGTTCACTAATAAATTATGACAAAGTTAAAAGTAAAGATGGAGCAACAAATGCCAAGCTCAGATTAAGTGTTGAAGATGACTCTCAGCAACTACCACACAACATTTCTGTTAGCTCAGTAGCTGTAAAACCGACTGAGTTATAGTCTTTTTTGGCGTTTTCTAAGGTTAGTAGGTTGTTTTGTCAAACTGTTCATGATATATTTTGCTAACAGACATAGCTAACTTCAATGGTTGACGGCATCAGTTAGTGCTTGGACTATGTAATGGGTATGACTCACATCCACTAACACCAATATTAGGTCAGTATCTGTGAAACCCACTGAGCTGTAGTCCTTTTGTGTTTGTAAGGGTCAGTTAGCCGTGGCAGCCATCTTAAATCAGGTTGACAATGAAGTCTAATCAGTTGTAAATGCACAAACAGGGACACTGTTTCAGAGTAAAATCAATCCAGTAGATCACGTGATGTATTTTTCTAACACGTCAGATGAACAATCACACACTGACGTGCAAAACTACTCCTGACCACCTTTCCCCAGCAGGTGATGAGAATTAAAGCTTCAAAAACAATAAAAAATGAAGCATCAGTATGCCATACATCAGTATGCCATACATCAGTATGCCATACATCAATATACGCCAGACACTTTTTAGACCGTTTCTCTGAAGTCCAAGCATTAGAAAAGTCAGTGTCACCAACAAAACATTTCACACGAGCTTCTTCAATAAGCACATGATTTTTAAAATAAATTAATATTCAATGAACGTGTGTATTGTTGCATAAAGTCCTCCAGGGATAGGAGAGCCTGCGCTCGTTGGACCTGCTGCGACCCGAGCAGAATGTCGCCTGCCTCTAAAATACTCATGGCTGTCTGAGGAGCATTAAAGCCCATTTCCAGGCCGTCTCCGCTGAGGCACATATAACAGATGCATTATCACAGAACTGCAAAGGGCTCAGCCTCTCTCCTGCTCCTCTCTCCACCACAGCCTGGCAGAGGCCTCTAATTTCATCCGATGTGATAAAGCACCACCAAATCAAGTCTGCAGCTAGTTACTTAGCCCAATCTCCCCTTGGGTGAGAGGCAATAACAGCATGTGGTGAGGAAATTGGGTGCTTACTCACACAGAAGGATGCATGCCTCGCAAGCAGAATGTGCTGGTTACTGTGGAGGCTCGGCGGGCGGCGGACCACAAAACAGAACGACGGTGTTCATGGTGCAAACACAGCACTGAAATGAGCCACGGCCAAACTAAAAGCACACTCCACTTCATGACCTGACTTCAACGTGTACGACTAAAGGAGTTGTGCAGAAAGTTTGATGAGAGAAGTGAGACGTGTAATGTTGTGGCCACAAAGTAAAATTTATGAGCAGCAGGGTGAAAAACAACAATTTGACGTCAACTGCTGTCAAAAGATTCATACAGTTTTCTGTAATAATATGTGTATTATTGAATGCTAACTACCATACTTGCTGCTGTACACGTCGCCCCACTGTATAAGATGCATTAGTCCAAATATGTCTATTAAAGTGAAAAAAAAAAAAAAAAACATAAATAAGTTGCTTTGCTGTATGAATAGCATCTCGTATGCGTCACTGGTGACACCCTGGACATGTGGACTGGTGTGCCAAAAATCGATTGGTTGCAAAATGGTTGCCGTGGGAGCGTGCACGAGAGGACGTTAACAAGAATTTAACAAGATTAACGTAAAAACAATTATTTGTTTGCTCAACATTATATCAAAGCTGTGTCTCAGTCTAACTTGTCCTTAATAAATGCACTTCAACAGTCAAATCAGCTGCATTTCTCCTGGGCGGCGCAACGAAATTCAGCTGATTTGACGTTTGCTTCAGGAGTTCCAGAGCAAGATGAAGGTGGCTTAGTATGGTAAGCCACACGTTCTATTAATAGCCACTTTTACCTATTAATGAGACCCTTGGCTTGCTATATTAGTCGAGGGCCCTCTAGTGGCTGAAAATGGTAGTGTTCAATATATTCCATGTTGGAATGAATGCAATCGTCAGATCTCAGCCAAAAATTGGTTATAAATATGGGGAAAATTATAAGTACGTCGCTTCATTGTATAAGTCGCAGGCATGTTAATTTATGTCAAAAGGTGCGACTTCTACAGTGGAAAAATACGGTAAGTTAGAAGCCAGTTTCTACAACCCCCAGTAAGCTGTTGGGGGAAGAAGCAGTTTTGTTTGGTGTTTCCTCAGACTGATGAAGCCTTCTGGATGGAAGGCGAAACATCTCAGCACAAAAAAGAAACCGTCCAGATGACCTGACTGAACATTGTTGGATTTTATACCTGGATTTGAGCATGGACTTTGGTACAACCCCCAGTGTGGTGAAAAGATTTAGTTATTTTAATATGCTCTGTTTTAGCCTAGTTGTCATGTACAAGTTTCAGATTACCAAGCAAATGTTAATAAATGTCAGAAAACACAATGAACTTCTTAAATGATGATTTCCTTTATCCAAACTAACTGTGTTTTATGTGTTGCGTAAAAAAAGTAGATGCTTCCTGTAACTAATCACTGGTTGAGATACACTTGGCAGCAACAACTGCAATCAGCATTTGTGAAAAACGCTATTGACTCGTTCACATGGCTGTGGAGGAATTCTGCTGCTGTGTTCAGATCGTTGACCTGCTGCAGAAACCAAACGTGCTTCAGATGAAGGTCACAAACTGAAGACCGGACAACCTCAGGATTTTCTGACAGAGAGCAGAACTCATGGTTCATTTAGGTTGTCCAGACCCTGACACAACAAAGCAGCTCCAGACCATCACACTACCACCACCATGTTCAACTGTGGGAAGGATGTTCCTTTTTCTGAAATGCAGTTAGTTTTATGCCAAATATCTACACGTTCACCATCCAAAAAGTTTTTGTGTTCTTTTGGCTCAGCCGTGACTTTGGCCTCAGACCGTTACTATAGGTGCCATTTTTGCTCTTTGTCTTTGTTTTTTTTAAATCACTAAATCATGAATTCTGATCTCAACTGAGGCAAACACAATCTGCACAGATTTATTTTTTCTGTTTCTCTCTTTTGGGGGTGGTGGATCTCCTGCTGTTGATGCCATCTTGGAGTAATTTTGGTCGGCTGTCCACCACAGGTGTGTGCTTTCTCCATTTGTGTAAAACAACTCAATTTAAGGGTCTTCTGTGCAGCACAATGTTAATGTTGATAGAGCTGCCACCTCTCAATGAGAAGGTTGCTGGATTGAATCCCAGCCAGGGACCTTTCTAGATGGAGTTGGCAGGTTCTCTCTGTGCATGCGTGGGTTTTCTCCAGGTACTCTGGTTTCCTCCCACAGATCAAAAACATACATGTTAGTCTGACTGGTCTAAATTGTCTCTAGATTATAGTGAGAGAGTGAATGGTTGTCTGTCTCGTTTGTCGCTCTGTGTCCTCGTGATGGACTGGAGACATGTCCAGGGTGTCCCCCGCTTCTGGCAAAGTGATCGCAATTCAGCTTTCCAAAAATATCAGTTTTCAATGTAAATTTTTGTTGTTGAGACATATAATCCTTCATCCAAACGACTTCAGGATGAAACATCTCAACAATAACAACAAAAAAATAAACTGTCCAGACTGAACTTTGTTGGATGTTTTATCAGGATTATTGAGCATGGACTTAGATATTTGATGGAACGTTTCATGCAACAGAAAATATCAAAAACCAAAAGGTCTGTAAAGAGGCAAATATATTTTCACAGTACTATAGTTCAGAAAATACAAATCCTTTACATTTGTATGCAACTGAACCTAATAAAAAAAATCATTGAGCAGCACTGCAACAAACTCCTGTCTCGTTCCTGCTGGGAGCATAAAACTGCACCTGATGGTCCTCTGGAGCGCGACAGCTGCTGCAGGGCTACGCCAGGACATGAGCGAGTCGGACGGCACCGAGCTCAGAGAGCAGGCTGGCTGAGTGACAGAGTGACTTGTTGGATCAGAACTGAAGCGCACATGCGTGCCCTCCAGTCTGCTCTGCGTGAACCCCGTGCAGGAAGCAGAGCCGGCCGGGGACACGGAGGAAAATCAGCATTGGCTGGTTTCCTGTGAGCCAGTGTCCTGAGTGTCAAACAACACAGAAAACCCTTTTATATACCAACACACGTTTTGAAAATTGACTTACAATTAAAATGTATATGTATTTACACAGATGCATGAGTTTAAGCAAAGCCTTTATTGCCTGCCTTTCAGCACATGGCAATAAATACATAGAGAGGGCATTTCTAAACTCAGGAACAAGGTAAAGACAAACAACATTAACTTATAACACAAGAGTAAAAAATTACATTTATTACACGTGTAGAATAATTGTCCCCACCGTCTTCTGTTAAAGTGAGTTGACAGTGGGGAGGTGGGAGATGGAAACCAGGAATGTCACTGTGACCTCCAGTATCTGATAAAAACAGTAAGTTGGCAGAGAACCAGCAGCTTGTGGTCTCGTGTGCTCCGAATGTTGAGATTGTACACCAAAGATGGATGGATCCATTCGTTGGAGCACCACTGTGATGAAGCACAGAGAAAAGCAAGGATCAGAAGGAAAAGTGGTCCAATACTCATTATGTTCAAAGACACGGGGGCACGAGGGGAAAAAGAAATGGCCCTATACGACACAAGAAGTCAGACAATACTGATAAAGCTTGATCCTCCACTAGTCTCCCAGCAAACGTGTGTGTTGCCTCCTCCTCCTTCTTTTCCTTTAGTCTTTACACTTGCAGCAAATCAGTGTTTGTGATCTGCCTCTTTTCTGGTGAATCAAGTAAACTCAAGCCGCCTGAAATGAGATAGAAGTGACTAACTTGACATATTGTGGCAAAGGACGCATGTGAGATGTCCAAGACTGGTGAGTGTCCAAGCTGCTTTGCTTGAGTCAGAGCTGCATGAAGAGCCACTCGGCTACATCAGTGAACCTGGGAATAAGTAAAGTGCTTCACACTCATTTTCACAGGCCAGAGATTCCTGATTCTGTCCCCTGCTCTGGTTTAGATCTAACACAGAGACAGCCAAGACATTCGTATTCTTCTGACACATGCTGGAGGACATGTTTTATATGTGGCTGCTGAGCCTCATGCAACTTTCTGTCATGATTCTCCCCGTGTTACATTTTGATAAAGGCACAGAGCAAATAGGCTTGAATCTCTTCTAAGTATAGATCTGATATAATAGCACACTCAGATTTGAAAATGTAGGGATTAAGAAAGAAAATCCACTGGCTTTTTTTTTTTTTTTAACAAATAAAGTAAATACAACATTTGAAAGGGACAATACTAAAAGGGCCAGTACATGTATTTAGAACTAAAGCAGCCTTGCTACTGTTTACTCAAAATTATCCTGTTACTGTTAACATATTCAATTTGGAGCTATTCACACAGTTTTGGAAAACTGTTAGCAAAACCAACACAACCAAACCAACAAAAATGTTGAGTAGTTAAAGAATTGCATTATATAATTTTTTTGGTAGTGGTATATTGCACAGCATAGGCAAAAAAAAAAAAAAAAAAAAAAAAAAATAAAAGTTTTGTGAAATATGTCATTGCAAAAAACAATGGGATTTTTGTAGACTTTAAGTGACTGAACTGGCATTTTGATATTTTAAAGGTTTTTATACAATCAAAGTTTAAGTTTTTGGCCTTTGGTGATTTTACCACTGATTGTTTAGCTACATAAACTTAACCTATGTTGCAAATTCTTCATACTTTACATTTCTTGTAATTTATACATTCAACATGCTTGCTGTTGTTAACTCAGTGTGTCTCACTGCTATAGGGCATTTAGTTTTCTCTTAAATTCCCTCAGAGTGCATGTGCACATTCAAACTCTCATGGACTTCCATTGCACTGAGCTCAAAATTTTCTCTTTGAGACCAAAACTAAATGGTCTTTCACACTTGTCATATCTTCTACCTTAAAAAAATAAAAATAAAATAAAAATAAGTGTGACGACCAGGCAGTTAAGACATTTGATGTCCAGGAATTCTTACAATACAACTTGTAATTTTCAGACAAAAAAAACAACAAAAAACATTTGTCTGCATTTCTGTTCTCCTAAGAATCCTGTTGGGGAGTGAGGGTCACAGGTATGAGGTTACCATGGTGACCTTAATGAGCTACTGCAACAACGGTGACATTTCATTAGGTCTTGGTTCTTTTTACACCATTTATTTGTCAAAACGCTGATACGTTTTGTCAGATTAGATTGTTACAGAAACACAATTCTCCAAATATTATTGGGACTTTGTTTGGTTATGGACTAAAAGCATGCAGATATATGTTGGAATTTCAGGCAGTAGTTGCACTGGAGTCTATTAAATATGCTTCCAAACATTTTCAGTGATTTTTATGGTTTGTGGTGCAGAACCAGCAGAAATACTTGCATAAAATGCTTCAATGTAACGGCTCTCTATGTGGAGTACCCTGCCTCAGTTTATTCATCAAATCACATTCACAAGCACAGGCTCTCGCCTCTTCTTAAGCTGATGGCAGCACTAGCTTTCTGGGCCTTAAGTTTCATCAAAGACTAATCTCTGCATGTCAGAGGGTTAAAATTAGTATCAGTTTCTTTGTTAGGGACATGAGACCGGCTGGGACCAGATCTCACAGTGCAAGACAGAGGGACCAAAACACACAAAGTCAAGAAGAGAGAGGGAAGTCAAGAAAAGAAAAGACAACTAAAGAGGACAGAAAAAAGAAGCTGGTTCAAGAAAAGCAAACGATGCCACTAAACGACATGAACAGACTAACCAGTAAGCAATAAGAACCAGACATAAATCAAAGAACAGGCTCCCATGCTCGGTCAGTACAAGCAAAGCCAAACCCAAGGAATCTGAGTTCCTCTGTGGCACCTCATATTAACGTTTGCCACAGACCACACACACAGACGACGATGTTAAGAGAAGAGATTCCTTTAAAAAGGGTCATTCTGATTCATGGGTTTAATGAAGCAGTAAAATGAGGTTTCTCTAAGTGAGCCAGATGTAACTGAGATCTTAATGGTAGTAATCAGTGATTAGCATGTTATGGCAGAAAGCATGGGGATGATGTTAGAGCTTGCATGAACACAGAGTACTTTTTATCATGGTTCTATCATTTCTTAGTTAGGGGGGAGAGGAGGGAAAATTTTGAGCAGGGTACTTGGCAGTCACCATTTCAGCCAAACAAAACAGCCTTTCTGCTGCTTCTGGCGCTTATAAACTGCATCAGCAAGAGTGAAAACATGTAATCATAATTCAGCAAAAAACTGCAATAACAGGAAAGTAAAAAAGAGATTAAATCGACTGTTAGTTACCCTCAAGAAAGTGCAACCAAGGGGGGAAAGCCCTATCCAGCATTTCATCTACAACATGAAAAAACAGCAGTTGGGGCACACTAACATGCTGAAGTGGGCTAATTAGGACACTCGATGGTAAGTTCACTGTTGGTTGAGCCATACTAAGAGTGACTGAGTCCGAGACACTTCCTTTCAACATCATCTACTGTATGTGTCACTGTGTGACCATCAAAGGAGGGTGAGCCGTTTTCAAGTCTTCACCTTTTGGTACAAGCAGTGCCACTTTGTCTTTCTGCCACACAACACTCTTAAGTTCCACAAAAACAGTTTTGCCTTCCTGTTCCGTCCCTCCCTTCCAGCTTCCTCGGCTCTTCCTGTATGACTCAGTATAACAAGTGAAAATCCCACACCTCCCAGATTCTTCCGTTGTTTTGTACCAGCAACTGGGAATGCTGCAAGTTCATAGACTTCAAGTTAGACATGAGCTTGGCTAAGGGGGGCAATTAACCTTTGATCCACAGTTGTCAAAGAAGACCAACAGGATCAATGGTGACCCATGACTGACATTTACTACAGATGCCTTTTATTGAAAAACCATTCACATCTTAAATGTATAATCTCATCATACATACAGGATAATCTCAATTTAATCTTCTTTTATCTACACATGGCACCTCACCAACATGAATCATCTGTGACAGGATTTGTCTCAAGCGCTCAGAGAGCTCATGAAAGACACTTCTCCTGTTGCATAGAGTTTTGTTAAATCAAAGTCATACGTCTAAAACTGTGTATTTGAATAGTGCTTTCATTCCTATTTGCAGTAGTGGGCATGGTTCTACTATTCCACTAATAGCAGAGCTAGCTTTTCATGTAGCGGATAGCATTTTCACTAATTTTGAAAACCTATAGCAGAATTAGCTTCTGCTAAATTTAAATCTGGTCAATACCTTGTATGGCAACATACATTGATGACATTGTGTGACATTATTATTATTACAAGTCCATAATAAAAAATTAAATAAAAAAATAAAATAAAAAAACTGTTCTCCGCATTAAAATCATACAGAACAATAAGTTTCACTGAACTATGCAGAGCTAATAAAGTCCAGTAAAAGTAGAAAAATAAAGTACAAATAAAGTCCAGTTGGTTCTGTGTTGAACGTTTTTTTGATTTTATGCGGAGCTAAGCACCACCAGGTGACATCAGCATTCTTGCAGTGCTTTTTTCCCTCCTCATATCTACCACAAACTGTCTCCGACTTGTGGTGTCAGTTTATAGCCAATAACAGAGACTTTAAAATCAACGCCAAACCAAACCATAACAGGAAAATAACATGAAAAACCCATTTTAACAGCCAGAAACATTGCACACATAATTCCTACCAAGCATGTTTGCAATGCTCACATTGTCTCTGGGACGTGACTCTCTCACACATTTCACACATATTTAATACAAACAGATTTTACATAAAGAATATTGATGATGACGCGCAGCAACTTTTAGTTAGTTTATAAAGTAGTTAACCACAAAGAGGATCACCAAAGTGAGTTGAATGATTATAGTAAATGACATGAGGGAGACATTCGACACACATTGGATGCATCACTTTGCTTTAGCACAACAGAGATCTGTTCCGCCTCTTTGGTTCTGATAAACTGGATTCATTTCTAAAAGCTCACCTCTGAATGGGTCATGGATGCTTTACTTGTGAATTACAAGACAGTCAGGACATAGTCTGATAGCAAAAGCAGCGTATGATAGAAAATTGTGCTTCAGCATTAACTTCCGATAACTTTTTATCTGTTTAGCAGTTTAGCATTAGCAAAGCTAATTTTTTTGGTAAGGACTTTAGTAGTTAGCACAGCTAACTTTTTGATTAGCTGTGCCCACTACTGCTAGTGTCATTTAATTTTTTTCTTGTAAACATTAT
>JARVGV010000111.1:4406658-4421054 GCA_031762435.1 Hypsolebias longignatus
GCTACAAACTAAGGATGATGACAACATTAACAATACAGCAATAGATATTCCTTGAACAATCAACAATAGACAATCATCAATAGACAATTTTTATTTATTTATTTATTTTTTATTTATTTTTTTTATCTCTTGATTTATATGAGTTATAGTGAGTTTCCTCTCCATCTTGGAATAAAAGAACCAGACGCTGGAGGTGGGGAGTCAGGAGTTTCAGGGATGGACCCAGTCCATATTCTCAAACATCCATCTCTTTACCCGCTTTTCCTTTGTGGTAGCTGGTGCCTATCATCATTGTTCATTGTGTGAGGGGAAACCCTGGACACATTGCGAGTCCATCTCAGGGACACATAGAGACAAATGAGACAAACAACCATTCACTCTCTCTCTCTCTCACCTAGAGACAATTTAGAGTTACCAATCAGCCTAACATGCATGTTTTTATTCTGTGGGAGGAAACAGGAATACCCAGAGAAAACCTACATATGAACTGGGAGAAAATGCAAACTCCACCCAGCAAGGCAGGGAGGCAAACTTGCGACCATTTTGCTGCGTGAAGCAATTACTCTAACAACTGTGCCACAATGCCACCACTCATATTTTTCTAGAAACAAATAAATTTTTAAACCTGCACTTTAACTTATGCATAATTTGAATAAATTTACAAAATTCCAAATTATTTTTCTTCTCATTGCTGCCAAAATTTAGTTCAAACTAGACAGTATTGCTCAGGCACCTGTCACTAACTGAAATTTTCTGTTTGTTTCTCTAGGCAATATCAGCATTACAGCTACTTGATGGAGAAAAATAAAGGAATCCCTTTAAGATGACACGTACAGACCCACCTGACATACTGGTATCTACTGTGCATCAAGATATAAAAGTGATTCCCATTTCTTCCCACTACAAGTCCTTGCACCTGTCCAAACAATGTGATTCAATAAATTACAGCACACTGGAGGACAGTAAGAGCAAAGTCAGTAAGAGGCACTGCCGAACATTTGCCTATAAGTCATTGGAGAACCCCGAATCACACAAGTTCTTCATGAAGTCCCCATACAAGAAGGCTGACAGGCAGACAGCCAACCCAGAAGTTGCCTGGGATGCCTTGGGCCGTCAGCAGAGATATCGCTTCTCTGCTCCTGACATTTTCAGTCATAGATTAACTCCTCAATCAGTGGATGCAGAAATGGCTAGTGAAGTAGTTGTCCCTGAGCATAAAAGAAGGACCAGGTCAAAAAGTGCCTCTCGGGTCCAGACCAGCCTCACTCCTGTGTCATTTGAAGGACCATCCTCTTCAGGAAGGAGAGGAAGAGACTCCCAAAAGGCTCCAAGAGACTCTCGCTGGAGACCTGAAGTGTCACGTAGGGAGCCATCCTATGCAGCATCAAGGGCTCATATGCATGAAGTACATCTTATTAAGTTGCAGCCTCAAAGTGATGATAGCAGCAGATACTCTCCACATTATGTTTCAGATAAATTTGAGGATGGAAGTCTGGATAAACCAGCAACTAGCCCTCATGTGAGGTGTCGAGTAGACATTAAGCCTGATACATCACACCATTCAGGACAGAAACAGACTACAACACCGGTGGACATACCCTGGCAAAAACAACACAGTGGGGGGAGGAGTCTGACTGTGCCACGTCATTTCTCTTACTCTAGGACCCCAACCCCCACTGATTCAATGGGTGCAGAGAGTAGGCAAGCTTATCAATATTCTCGCAGTGTGCCAAATAGTTACCCACAACACATGGAGCATCCCTTGCAAAGGATGACTTCTTCAGGCAACTATTATGGTAGGGAAACACGCGCTCACTCTAGTCCTAATGTGCCAACTAAGTTCTTTTATGCAGATGACCCAGGAAGATATGTTACTACTACTCCTCCACAGCCAACTTCCTATTTTCATGATGAACGTTACACTCCAGGACAACCATATACTCCAAAAGTGCAATATGTGCAGGATCCAAGGACTCGAATGGTGCATGCTGTAGCTGCAAGACCTTATTACCCTGAAATGGAGCCCTATGGATACTCTGTGCAGACAGGGTATCCCAGACCTTATGCAGCAAATGAACCGGGGCCATATATTATTAGGACACCCCCAGCAAGAATATTTTACGGTGATGATCCAAGAACTTATCAGATTCAGACTGCACCGCCAAGGTTTTATTACTCTAGTGACATGTATGCAATGCCACCAGAACACCACGTCCCAGCAAGGGCCTATTACACTGAGGGCCGAAGGCATGCTAGGGTCATTCAGCCACAAACAGATGACTGGTATGGCTCAGATGCATCAGGCTATTCCACCAATCCAGCCTCATATGTTTCTCAAGTGACTCCAACTAGAGTCCGGCAAGAGCCTGTTCTCACTCCGTGGTATACCAGCCCATGCGTTGAACCTCAAAGAATAGGCACCGACTCCAAATCTTACTCAAGGTCTTGGGACAATATTCTCAACTCGCATGTAGAAAGAGAACAGCCTCTCCCTGTGCAGAGAGGTCAAAGCTACGATGATCTTCTTGACTCCAGGAAGCCTTCCACAGCCACGGGTGATAAACCACAACCAGTGGTTGTCAATCTTTCTAGTTCACCAAGACGCTACGCAGCCTTATCAGTATCGGATAACTCACTTATTGACAAAAGCCCAACAGAGACAGCAAAAAGCACGACCAGTAAACTTTGGTTTGTCACTCCTGAGATAACAATAACTGATAATGACATTAGGACAGGGAATCTGAGCAAGGTTGAAGGCCGGTCAGCAAGTTGGGATGTTCTTGATTCCAGAAGCACCGAGGGTCCAGAAATGTCTCTTCATGATTTTGAAAGCTCGACCAAAGAAAAGACACACGACAATGCCTCACTTCAGCAAAGCCTTGAGCAGCTTGATGAGCTTTTAGCAGATCTTGTGACTGACTACAAGCCTCCCAGCAGAAGAGCAAGTGAGGACATCCTGGACCAACTAAAAAAGTTAATTGATGAAGAAGAAGCTGTGTCTCTGGCCAGAAAAAGCTCAAAGACAGGTGCAGAGGAACCACCTCCCTTGGACAAGCAGCCAACCTCAATCAAAATGAACCCTGATGCTTTTCGAGAAATGGATGGAGTTAGTGATGCAATGAAGACCGCAGAAGAGTGCTCCCCAGATCAGAGCCCAGATGAGGACGATACAATGATGTGCTCTAACAACAAATGCCGAAGAACAGAAACCTTATTTAATGCCTGTCTCTATTTTAAATCCTGCCACAGCTGTTACACCTACTACTGTTCTCGAAACTGTCGCAGAGAGGACTGGGACATTCACAAAGAAAGCTGCTTGTATGGAAGAATAGGAAGCACATGCCGCCACATAATAAAACACTGCCGGGAGACTGTTGAAGTCCACAAAGCCTTCTCCCGTATTGCCAAGGTGGGCTACCTTTCTCGAGGTAGGGGGGTTCTCTTCCTTGGTTTTCCAAACCCTGCATCCTCAAGTAACTTCCTGCAGTATGGCTTGGATAGTTTACCCATGTCTCCTACATATCTGTCCCTCCGAGAGCTTGAAAGCTTCAAGGACAATCTAGGTGAGTACTGTAAGGAACTGCAGGAAGCTGGTAAAGAATACGACCCAAATGAATGTTTCATCTTGAATGTATCCATTGCCGTGGGCGAGCAGCTTCCCGATGGGCCATCACCAAGAAATCAAGCTCCAACTGTTAGAAAATATGCAAAGGTCGCATTGGCTTCCTTTAGCCCAGAAAAAAAGGTTCACAAGAAGGAGAGTGACATGGAAACACTAATCCTCACTCCACCCCCAGGAACCGCAGACATTGACAAGGAGGGAGAGGAGGGTCGGAAGGCTAGAGAAATCTGCTTCATCAACATACAGCGAGAGCTGAGGATGCGAGGGGTTTTCCTACGCCATGAATTCCCACATGTGTATCAGCAGCTCTGTGAATTTGTAGAAAATAACAGAAGGTTCACACCCACAACTATCTATCCAATTGATAAGCGGACTGGTAAACAGTTTATGTGCATGATTATGGCTGCCTCCGAGCCCAGGACGTTGGACTGGGTTGGCACTCCACACCTCCTTGATGACATTATTTAGGTACATCTTTTGTTAAGAATATATATATATGTGTATAGAAAAACGTATATTGATGCACATATTTATATATTGATCCAGTTACAGACATTTATAGATAAGTATTTTGTTATCAAAATGATATACATTCATGTCCGCTTGGTCAGTATTATTCTTTATTAAACTATTTCTTATCAGGTGCAGAAAAGGTACAGTTTAAAAGGAATTTATTTTAGTTTTAAAGTAAATACTTTTATTTCACCACAAGTCATTTTGTGGTTAAGTACTGTTCAAAGACATTCCCTTTGGTTGGGATTACCTAAACACACATACTGATGTTTTGATTATCTCAGATTAGCAAGTACCGAATATTCTTTTTATCTTGACCTTTTACATGATACATCTGTGACTACAACATGAATATTTTCATATGTGACTTCAATGTTATATCATGCAGGAAATATGAAACATTATTTTCTTAGCTACACAAATACTTTCTATGCAAAGTTGTTTTATGAGTTAAATACCACATTCCTGCAGATGGAGTAGCTTTTATTATATATATATAATATGACACACATATATATATTATTATGCGATGCATATATAAAGTAAACTGTTAAAACTGCAACAAAACACAACTTTTGGTGGCTGAACGCTGTCATTACAGTATAGGACAGCGGTGAAGGCTGAGAAAGAGACAATTGTGCGACTTGAAAAACCTAATTAAATGGGCACAATTTTTATTAATTCAAACTTTATTTATACAGGTTAATCCCATTGAGCCTCGGGGACTCATTTACAAGAGGCCTGAAGACCTTACAATGTACTCTACTGAAAAATATCCCCTGTCTAATAGCATATTTTTTTGGGGAAAAAAAGCTCATTTCAGTACCTTTAGCTGTTTCTGCACTGCAGAAAACTGAAGTACAGGACTTCAGAATTTCCAAAATGGGAATGAAAATGGTGCCAGATACAAGCCCTGTTGTTGGTGTTGGCCTGTACTGTTCAGTTTTAAACACTGTGAATAGTAGAATATATGTAGTACAAAAAATAAAATAAAACAAACCTTGGTGAAATACCAATAAATAATGCAACTTGATTAAAGATGGAAGTTTATGAGTTGTCTTTTTAGATATATTTACAAACCAAGCTATAGGAGTTTTTGGTTTTAGGACAAAGTGAGTCAACTTTGGCACGATATCTCTATGTTAGGCTACAAAAATACTTAAAAACAAAGTTAGATGTGTCTTTGTGGTGAACTAGGTTTATTACATGTATGATGTCTTTTTTTATTTTTTTTATTTTATTTTATTTTTTTTTTTTTGGTTTTAGCAAATCAAAGTCCTTCTTTTGTTTATTGGATACAATAAAAATTAGAACACTACTGAATACATTTTAGCCTTTTTGCCTCATTTTGTTTTTTAAGATATTATATCTCTTGACTGTATTTGTAGCATCCTGAAGCTCAATTTCCCTGACAGTAAAGTGATTACATTTTAAAATTTACACAAGTTTTAAAATGGGTTTAGCTAGAATATACTGAATGTTTGGAATGCTAATATCCCGTTTATATTCATAAATGGTTCTACTGACACCTGCCTGGATATTTCTGGAAGATGTAAGTTTGAAAATCAGACTGGTCAATTTGTTGTCTTTTAGTGATATCCTCTTGTCAGATCAACTTTTCTTCCAAGTTTATAAAACAAAGCCCAATGAAACATGAAGCTTTTATTGGAATAAATAAATAAAAATAAACAGTTTGACACTTGTGATTAGCTGAGAGGACGTGTTGTACAGATGCCCTGATATGTTGGCTGGCTGCATGTGTTTCTGTTTTCTCTGCTTTAACCTCATTTTAACATGACATTAATTATAGCAACTTGCTTGATGAATGGGCTTGTGAAAGTGAACATTATGCTGTGTAAGATTTTCAAAAAGTACATTTTCCATTTTTTTTACTTGAGTTTAAAGAACATGTCAAAAAGCAAAGCATAAGAGACCTCACTAAGATGTTTAGAAAATCCTGTAATCTTGTATTTTTTATACTTTCAACATATGTGTGTGTATTTATAAACAATGTCCAATAAATGGAATGAAAAATGTTTTTTGTTCTTGCTTTATTCAGGCCAGTTTCAATTTTAATTAACTTCTGTGTTTTCCGATTCTTGCTTATTTTAACACTTCAGCTGAGCAACATCTCAGAGCTTTATTCATTATAATTGTAATTTTATTAAAGTATTTCAATAGTCTGCAGCCAGCTGAGCCGTTAGGACAAAGTCTACAACGTGTGGCCCAAGAGCAGACGTGAGCAACATATGGCTCGAGGGCCAAAAGTGGCCCTCAGATAATCTCTTTCCGGTCCCTTATATTCTTAATTGAAAAGAAAATAACTTTCAAATAAGCCAATGAAAACCTGCATTTAAATAATGAACCTTCATCCATCCATTATCTTTACCCACTTCTTCCATTTCGGGTCACGGGGGTCGCCGGCGCCCATGTCCAGCAATCACTGTGCAAGGGGCGGGACACATGGAGACAAACAACCATTCACTCTCTCACTCACACCTAGAGACAATTTAGAGTTACCAATCAGCCTAACATGCATGTTTTTGATCTGTGGGAGGAAACCAGAGCACCTGGAGAGAACATGTAAACTCACCCAGAAAGGCCCCCAGACCAGGATTTGACCTGCTCACTGAGAGGCAGCAGCTCTACCAACTGCACCACCGTGCTGCCTAGAAAACAGGTCCCTTTTTTTTTCTTTTTTTTTACTTTTTAATCACAATATTTTTTGTAGCCTCATTCTTTCAAACACCTGAAGTCAATAAACATCACGATGTTCATGGAGCTGACAGATGCTTGAGTTCAGAGCAGACCCACAAAGCTGAATCCAGACAATCCTATTTCTCTGCATTCTTTCAGCTGTGGTACCTTTCTTCTAGGAATTTCAAACCCTGATTATTGGTCACTGAGATGTAGCTAAGCAGACACACCACTCTGTATATAAAAAAAATAATAATAAAAGAAACCCAGTAGATTAAACCCCACTAAAGTGATGATGCTCACTATTGAATACTGGTATGTCTAAATGTAGCTGAGTCATATAGCAAAAGAGTGATACTGGAAGTGTGATCAGACATTGAAAAGGAGTAATTTGAGGCAAAGCACGAAGCCTAAGTGTCAGAAAACCAGCTCAGTGAGCAAACAAAACATGGGTCAGGTGGCTGGGAGGCACATTGCTGGGATTTAGGCACTCAGTGGTTATCTGGAGACAGCAAACTGCAGGGGTTTCCACTCAGCTGTTTTCAAGATCAAAGTGCTCACATGCAATGATTTTACTCCTTGATAGAAGATTTTTTTTAAAGGATTTCTTGTAATGCATTTAATTCCTTCTCCTTATATATTTGAAGATATGTGTGAAAGTGGCAGCCTGTCTTCTCCACTGAGTCTCCATTGTCTCGTGCCTCTTTGTGTTAGCAATCAGTGTGTGCAGCGAGGAAAACAAATGCTGGGAAACAGGGAAAAAAAAGAGTCATAATGTTAATGAACTGTGTTTCAGTGCTAAATGTCAATTATATATTCTTTATTAACCAATTTTTTTAACACTCATTCATGCATCATTCATTCAATCACACATTCCAATAAAATAGACAATTATTTGTTTGTAGAGCAAATTGACAAAAAAAAATAATAAGGGATAATCATTTTGTTAAGACCCACATTATTTGAATAAAGCATTGCATAATTATATGATGGGATACACAGGAAAAAAAATCTAATTGAAAAGGATAAATTCAAAGAGTATTTAACCTAAAATGCCTATCCTTTTTTCAGGTTGCTCTAAACATAGTTTTATAATTCTTTACTTAAAAAAACAAACAGGATATGATTGTTAAAATGTTAATCTCTGTCATGATTTTGCAGTGTTTTATTTTCTGTTGAGATTTATTGGTTGGTGTTTATTCTGTTTGGTTTGGTCGCCCTGTGTTTTAATCCATGTGGTCCTTGCTCTAACTGCTGCCATGCCCACTCACACCTGCACCTCGTCTCTTTTAGCTCAGCTGTTTCTCATCTCCTCATCAGCTTCAGACCATAAACCCTCTGTGTCCAGGCCAATCATTTGTTGAGCATCACTTATTTCACATGCCAGCTGGTCCTCCTCTTGTTTCTGTGTGCCTTCTTGTGGTAGAAGGCACTAGTAGGTCACCTTCCTGAGTTTTTGTAAGTTTTGCTGCGAGGACAGCCTATTTGTGTTTTCTGATTTATAATAAATTTCTATTTACAATTAAGTTCCTTGTGTCTGATCTGAATTCTGGGTTTGAACATCCTGAAAACCACGATAACCTCTAGATTTAAAAAAGGTAAAAGTTGGATCCATGTTAACAGTGTTCACATTCGACCTGTTTGACCCCTTCTCACTGGATAATGGCACAGACACATTTTAATAGGTCATATTGGTTGTGCATAGTGTAGTGGGGTCATCATTCACTGTAAATATGGATTACTGGTTTCTCTTGTAAATGAGTCCTCGTGGCTCAATGAGACTAACCCGTTTAACTAAAGCTTGAATGAAAATTACACGTCTAGATTGAGACAAATTACAATACATTTTCCTACCTATTTTTGCATCCTCAAAATATCCAGATGCAGCTCAATAATCCAGTTGGATTAAATTAACAATGTTAAGTCAGGTTCTCTGGACAGATTCTTTGAAGAATTCATCCAGAGGACCTGACTTAACCTTTTTCAAACATTATCAAAATACAGTAGTTATAATATGTATGCCTTCCCTGGCATGACTCTCTTGGACTGCTTTATGATTTAGCTATAGAATCATGACTACCACCACTTCTTCACTAGGTCATCATGATATTGTGTCACAATCACTGATATAGGGAGGAGACCAACATGATTAATTAGTACTTCAAATTATTGATGTCCAAGTCATGCCCATACATACATTAGTGCCTCCCTAAGGAGGTAAACTGGGAGCATCCTTACCAGATGTCTGAACCACCTCAAGTGGCTCCTCTGAATGTGGAGGAGCAGTGGTTCTACTCTGAGTCTCTCTGGGAAAACTGAACTTCTCACCATATGTCTAAAGGAGAGTCCAGCTACCCTGCGGAGGAAACTCATTTCAACTGCCTGTATCCATGATCTCTTTCTTTCTGTCACTACTGAGCTGTGGGCAGCTGTGGCTGAGTGGTTAGAGCAGTTGTCCTCCAATGCGAGAGTCAGGGGTTCGATTCCACCAGCAGTCACATGCTGAAGTGTCTGTGGGCAAGACACTAACCCCTCATTGCCTCCGATGTGTGTCCCATCAACGCATGAATGTTGTAAAGCACAGATTTGTCTCTTTACAATGATTTGTTCAATTAGCTTTGTAGAGATCTAGTAGATGTTGTATGAATGGGTAAATGAGGCACAGATTGTAGTGTAAAGTACTTTGAGTATCTTAACAAGATAGAAAGGTGCTATGTAAGTACAGTCCATTTACCATTTACTATAAGAGCTCATGATCATAGGTGAGGGTAGGAACGTACATCGATCGGTAAACAGAGAGCTTTGTCTTACAGCTCAGCTCTCTCTTCAACACAACGGACTGGCACAGAGACTGCACTAATACATCTGTCAATCTCATGCTCCATTCTTTCCTCACTCGTGAACAAAACCCCCAAGATACTTAAACTCCTCCACTTCAGGCAGAACCTCACCCTTCACCTGAAGAGAGCAATCCACCGGTTTTCCAGTTGAGGACCACATCCTCAGCTATGGAGTTGCCAATTCTCATCCCAGCTACTTCACACTCAGCTGCGAACCACTCCAGTGAGAGCTGAAGGTCCCAGCTTGATGACGCCAACAGGACCACATCATCTGCAAAGAGCAGAGATGGAATCCTGAGGCCACCGAACCAGAATCTCTCCACCTCCTGGCTGCAGAGAAATTCTGAATTGGTGACAATGAGCAGCCCTGGGGGAGACGAACTCTGACCCTGAAGGGGTCAGACTTACTACTGGCAATTTGAAGCAAACTCTTGCGCCACTTGTATAAGAACTGAACAGCTTGTAACAACAGGCCCCCAGTCTCATACTCACAGGGCACCCCCTTTACAGTGTACCTCGAGGAACCTAGTCAAAAGCCTTTTCCAAGTTTACAAAACACATGTATGATCATGATGATAAACTTTGCCACATAATCTTTGTGCATGAACTTGTAGACACCTAATCCATGTTCTGGCCAGATAGTGGAGACGTCATTTGGCATGAAGGAGGCCTTATCAGTCTCATGGTGTCAAATTGGCCTGCAGTTTCAATGTTAGTAGTAACACAGCGATCATAATATAGAGTTTAACGTTTTATCTAGCAACAAAGAAGATATAACATTTGTGTTTGAAACAAACTACCTTCACCTGGGAGAGCATTGTTTTCACCTTCTGAGTTCCTTTGTGACACCAGAGGCTACAAATAGATTTTAGCCAGTGGCCAAATCTGGCACAGTAAATATCTTGTCTCGTTATTGTTTGTGTGAATTGTAAATTTTAAAAGACAACTAAAATTATTATCAGTTTAACTCTCAGTCAATGTTTTCTTTGGTTTCTCTTCAAAAATGGGATAAACTGAAGTCTTTCTTTATTTGGTTAACATCAGGCATGTTGGTATTAGCCGTCTTTAAAAAAAATGTTGCAGGGTGTCAAATGGGCTTCAGTTTGTTGCAATGAAATCTTTGACACAGGCAATTTGATTTTTATCAAATGGGAATTGGATCACATTCCATTTTAATTCCCAATTTGTTGTGCAACCAAAAGATTTACATGTTTTGCTTCTTATCGTAAATTTGTACAGGAAGAAATACAGGAAGGCCAAAGAGGCGATTTATGGATGCAGTTGGATGTCAGAGTAAAATAGAAGATGATTCACTGTGACAACCCATGGGAAGGAAACAGCAGAAAAAAGAAGATCTCAAAGCAGTACAGGAGTGTCAGAGAACTTGTGTCATAACTTAGTCCATTAAAGAAATCCTTCCCTCGTGATTCCTTTCCACCCCCCACCTGTTTGTGCGTACCAGACATAGACTCATGGCGCTCAGGGGACCACTTACTGCAAGGCAATGATCAAATCCAGACACACACACTTACAGAAACCACATTATTACAGGTGGCCGATTAAATCTGTAATAGACCTCTGAGAAAGCCTCGGCTACTCTGCTGCTAAGTGTTACTCACTCTGAGAAGTAATATTCCTCACCGAAAAGTATAATTTAATCCAGTGACATTAATTTGAGTGACAGAGCCAGAAAATGTTGATACCTGTAGGCTTTGAAAGTCTCTATTGTCGAGATTTTATTCCAGTAATTTTGATTTATATCACATTTAATGTTTTGAAAGTTAAAAAAAAAAATAGCATTGAGAAGTTCAAAAAAAAGGTAAAGTATGCAGTCTATAGGCCAAATTTTTGTTGTGTGATTTTCTCGAGCTTGTTAACATTTATTTATCTGTGGGCAAACAAAATTACAGCTGTCATTAGTTTCCACAGAGATGCAATCACAGGACACAATAGTTGCAACATGCTCCGATGTATCTGCAGAGGGAGAGAAGCATTGTATGATAAGACTTTTTAATTGTTTTGTTTTTTTTCCTTGCTTGGAGGCATCTATGAGCTGCAGGCTTAGGCTGTAATCTCACACATCCGACTTCAACAATTTGTGGACTCCGATGGCCTCATTGTGGAAAATCTTCAAAAATAGCAACAAAGAGCGACTGAGAAAGTGTAAAAGTAGAGCCTTACTCCCCAACATATCAGTGCCACAATTAAACCATCATATGAGCTGATTCATGAAAGATAAAAACATTTAATCAGTACTTTATGCCCAGAGCTCAAAGTAATTTACAGTATTTGCACAGTAAATGTTAATTTACACAATACTTTTACGAGGTGAGCAAAATTCAAAATGCTTCAGAAAGAAGGCAAACACTATCTGTTGCACCTTTCCCCCTCATTTACCCACAGAGCCAGTATACTTTGTACACACATGGGTGCTCAGGACTACATTTGCACATGCACAGTGTGAAAGCTGGGAAGAGGAAGAAAATAGCAAAAAAGAGAAAGTGAGTAAAATTCCTCTTATGATGCACAACATTTGCTTAAGACAGTGGACTATTCTAATAAGACATTTATCAGAATGGGAATCTGTGAAAACTGCTGGCTATTTATTTTACCGAGTCTGCTCATTCTTTATCAGCTCTTGACAAAGCATTTTGTTTTAATTAAAGACATTTCCACACTCCACCAGGGATGACCTCTTATTATTGTGAAGTGGGCCTGCTTAGCAGCCAGGAACAAGCTCCTCCGTGCATCTCAATCATTCCTCATCCGCGCTCATCTCAGGAGCCGTGGACCAAATCAAAGTAGTCACTATTAAGCAGAACAAAATTGTTTAATGCAGTAATCTCCTGCATATTTTCCATTGCTTCTCCATTTGCATTTGAAAATGAGGCATGCCGAAAAGTATGATGCATTGTTTAGCATACTAACAAGGGACCTTGAATATCCTTATCCTTCATGGATATAGAGGAGCAAATATGCACTGCAAGAACAAGAAACACATTTTGTGAGTGGGAGAGAATCGCTTTATCTGTAGGACCTGAAGGAATAGAGGAAAGTCTAGACTAGATGTGTTAAGTTCCATTACTGTTCCTTCTTGGCTCATTGTTTGATCCTGGCACTTCTCTGTACCGAGGAGCATGTTTCCTGAAATGAAACATGATTTTAGGCTTTAGAGCAGAGAAAGAACAGAATACTCAATCAGCAGCAGCATCTGCTACTTTTTGCTTAGCATCAATATAAAAACAGACGACTTACATTTAGCTTGCAGCTGTACATGTGTGAAGGAGAAAGATATATCAGCCAAATATTTCCTGGATGGTTTCCAATCTGACATTTATTTATGAATGTGAATGGGCTTTTTGACCAAGAGAAGGGTAGTTCTTATCACCTAATTTCATATGGTCACTTCCAACTCAAAGCAAAGTCAAGGAAAAAGATAGATGGAGGGCAAAGCAATTATTTCCTATGGTACATGCCATCACATTTGATCCCTTTGGTGTTAGAGGAAGAGGGCTGTGAGGAAGAGGATGACACTGATTAGAGCTTACCAGCAGCTTGAGACCTGCTCTACTTCAGACAGGAATTTAGATCTGCCTGTCCGCCTGTCCATGAGGTACCGTGCAATCACAGAGACACCTTAATCCAACTTGGCCTTTTCCGTTGGTCGCCGGTGATTCATCCAGATATAAAATGTAAATGGAGAATCAAAGATGTCAGCGGGGGAAATCTCAGCCTCCCAGTCTGATTTATGTCACAAGCTGAAAAAGAAAAGTGTGAACCGAAGGACTTCGTCTCACAATCAAAGCAGACTCGTATGGCTTCAGGTCATCCAGACAATGCCATACAAAATGTGTGGACAAAACAGTAACATGTTCTTTTTAACATGATGTCTGCATGTTTGTGCTCCCTGTTCGACATCAGCAGGTGTTTGAGGATTAGGTTCAGATCAAGGTAGATTTTGTGAAAAGGTTATAAATAATATCTTAGCTGTTGTATACAAATATTTAATACCCTCACTCTAGGGACATTTTTAATAGCTCTGTCTGGATCAACAAGCTTAACAGCTAGTTCCAATGGCTCCAAGACCAAATCAAGGGTGGCAGCTGTCAAACAAAATGGACATGTCAGTGCTGTACACTATAAGTTATGATAAAGTTACTGCAAATTTACAATGCGTTTTTGGGAAACTATTAGAAGACTGCAAATCAAAATACAGTAACATGTTGGTTTACTTAAAATAATTTCATTTGTATATTTTGAAATAAAATAGTATTTGTGATTTAAAATAAATATATGTACCATAATTTTATTTTAGCTTTAAGGTTTAAATACTTTTTTTTCTGTGATATTTACATCCTCTCAGTATTGTAGTATACATTGGGTTGTGTGGTAGTTTTACAGTACAGGTTAAAATGTAAATTCGGTCAGATCATCTCATCTCTCTCATGGACAGAAACTGGAAGTTGGTTCCACAAGAGAGGAGCCTGAGAACTGGAAGATCTGCTTCCCATTCTGCTTTTGGAAACTCTAGGAACCACAAGTAAACCTGCAGTCTGAGAGCTCTGTTAGGAAAATATGGAACAATAAGATCTGTAATATAAGTAAAATAAATGAATATATAAATTAATATCAGTTAACTGAATAAATAAATATTTTTCATTCATTCAACCTTTATTTAGGCAGGTTAATCTCATTGAGCCTCGAGGACTCATTTACAAGAGAGA
>JARVGV010000111.1:4714767-4732440 GCA_031762435.1 Hypsolebias longignatus
CTTTTTATCTGTTGCTGCTGTTACACTTGAATTTCCCATCCGTGGGACAATAAAGGCCGTTTCTATTCTATTCTATTCTATTCTATTCTATTCTATTCTATTCTATTCTATTCTGTTCTATTCTGTTCTATTCTACTTACCTCAAATTATAATGGTGGCCGATTACTCACACACACTCACAAACACACACGTTCTTGTAAACATACTTTTTGGGGATTTTGCATTGACTTCCATTCATTTCCTATAGCCTAACCCTGACCCTTACCATAAACCTAACTATTACTAGTACATGCATAATTCACACCTTAGTCCTAAAACTAACCCCCCATTGAGACTTCTCCTTATGAGGACCTGGCTTTGGTCTCATAAAGAGCAGTTGGTTCCCACAGTGCATGATTTTTGTTGTAAAATTGGTCCCTACAAGGTAACCTGAAACAAAAATGTGTGTATAGTGGTAGCCATCTTGGATTTTGAAATGGCAACCCAGTTTTTGAAAGTAATCTTTCTTACATGCAGCCACACACAAAAAACAGAAGTTAGCCCGTTGCTTATTTTGAAAGTTATGTAGCTCACAAGGTTTACCTATATACCTGTATGTCAGCGGCCATCGTACCCTGCAAAGAAATGTGGGTAAAGAAAATGGATAGATGGCTGGAAACTCTCCTATGGCTCCAGCAGCACAGATTCATTCACTTTGTCTGTGCCCCCACTGCTGCAGTAAAAGTTGTACAGAAATGAGCAAAGTCCAATTCTGGGACCAGAACAAGTCACACAGTTCCTGCCATAATGCTGAGGACAGCAACACTGAAGCATGAAGCACAAAGCAGAACAACCGTTTTCCTGAAACGTGGGTGAAGTGAGGCTGGATGCAGCTCTGGTAATTTATCACTGTCATCATGCAACACCGCTGCAGATAAATTACTCTGATTTACCTGGAACCACCTGGGGAGCAATGCCCATGAAGAAATGTAGGCCGAGATGGGAACAGAGAGCCTCGGCAGGAGGAAGGTGTGCCAAAGGGGCAAACACAATCTTCTGAAAGAGCACGTACTGTCAAATAAATCATTGAAAATACAGGAAAATACTGTTGAAGTCTGCAGCAGATAGCTTTGATCATGAGAAACCCAAATCCTAGCAGAGTTGATCCTGCAGACCTGAGAAGATCAGTGCAGGAAAACCAAATGAACGTTTTCAGTCCCGGCACTGGAAATCTTTCATTAACCAACACTGAGATGTTTTTTCTTCACAACAGTTAACACCTGAGTTCAGAAGGTCTGCTGTTTTATTTCCCACAAGGCTCGAGTGAAAAGACGACGTAGTTCATGTTGATTGTGCAGCGAGTCGGAAATTCTGTTCAGGAAGTTTCTTTACTTTTCCTGAACAGGAAGTTGACAGTTTTGGGTCTTGGACTGAAACTCCATCAGAGCGGGTGTGTCCCATCCTGTCTGTTACATCATGTGACACCACAAAACAAAACCCCAGAAACATCATCACCGAACACTGAAGCGTGTCCTCATCAGATGGAAAATGTGCCTTGACCATTTAAACTCATGTCCAAGAGCATTAGTGAATAAATTTAGGAGTTCCTCTAAATTGATTCCAGTCAAATTAAAGGCCTATCATTCCTTGAATGACTGCATGTCATCTTCCATGCCAAAGTTTCAGACTAACCACAATCTCTGCTGAGAAACTTGAAGGACACAATCAAAAAAATCATGTGCAAACTTTTAGCGATCAGAATGTGTGTTGGGATCAGTCTCAGCTGCTACCACACCAAATAATTCAACTTTTATCAAAATGACTGAGTTCAAGCGTTTTTCGTGTTTTTGAAGATCATGCGGCTGTGGCCGCCATCTTGAATGAGGATGATGCCAAAAGCTACCAGTTGTAGACGTACATCCATTGATAACTTTCTAAAAGTTTCATTATTTTGTCCAGTGGTTCAGGAGATATTTAGCTAACACATAGACACACATTCAGAGATGGGCAAGAATATGTTTGCCTGCCCTCTTGTTTTTGGTGGTGAGTAATAAAAAAATGATTAATCAAGAAATAAAGTTTTGTTTTAAAATTTGTTGAGCATCTTCTACAAAAATAAATTTTGGATTTGCAATTGTGTTTTTACATTTAAGTAAAAAACAAATGTCAAATTTAACCTTAAATAATGTAAGCTAAATGATTAAGAACGTTTATTAAACTCCAACTATTTCACTTTTCATCATTAGTTTGCAACGGTTGGTTTTCTTTTCCATAACTAGTTCATCTTGTTAACACGAAATGTGATATAAATTACAAATTAAAACGTTTTAAACTAATTTCACAAAAGAAATGCAACAAAATGCTGTCATCTTTTTCAGGCTCCTCGACAAAACAGGTGGTCAAACTATCGTTCTTTATCACCAATCAAGATGTTTATATTCTATTTTTTACAGATTATACAGTGTGAGGCTTTAATTTTAAATCTATTCGTTTAACTCTTTTCGTTGTTGATTCTAGAGACATTTTTATCTTTGAAACAATTAAATTTACTGCAAATGATTGGATCGTGGTGAGATTATATTTTTCAAATGCCATTCATAACAAAATGTTCAGTTAGTAAAACTACATGCATTCTTAGCAAAATTGGAAAAAGCTGCATGCTATTACTGTGCATGACATGTTTGTCTTATCCAGTTAACAAAAAACAGTGCAGAGCTCTGAAATCCAGTCATTTATGAAGCTGGAAAAGTGCATGCATCAATGGTCTGCAACCTGTGGCTCCCGGGCCACACGTGGTCCCTCAGTCCTGCTGCAGCGACTCCTTGTCACCTTGACTAAAAATGACATGAAGCTGAGTCATTGTATATTTACACTGACAACAGGAAAGGCTAGTTTCAGCAGTTTACTGTCAAAATATGTACAGTTTGTATATAAAATATCTGCTGCAGAATAACACTAATAACACAAGTAGACTGGTCTTCCTGTGTGAACAAAGATTACCCATCAACAGCAGACAGTTTCCATTGATTCAGGACCAGAGTCAGCAGAATGAGTCGGGCTTCCATCAATGTTTAAGATTCAGTTCAGTTTTACTGTTGAGCAAATTGTTATGCAGAACAAAAAAACACAACTCTTTTGTTTTTGCTCCATTTTTCATGAGCTGAACTCAAAGATTTAAGACTTTTCTGTGTGTACAATCTGCCGTTTTCTCTTAAACACTGTTCACAAATTTGTGTAAATCTGTTAGTGGGCACGTCTACTTTGTTGAGATAATCCATTGTAGCAATAAGATGGGATGTGAGATGGAGGATGAAGGGTGACACGTTCTCCATCCCCTTCACTACATTTTTATTTCTTTAGCTCTTGTTAAAGTTTGGCACCAGCTGGTCAGTTTACTGACCAACAACAACGTATTCACCCTTTAATCATCAGAATCTGTCACTGAAGTAGAATCGGTTCATTACAAGGAGTTTTATGTCATAACACATGAATATTCAACTGAATGAAGAGACTAAAGTTGTCTTTGGAGTTTTATTACAAATATTATCAAACTAAAATCAACAATAATAAACAAACAATAATAATAATTCAAATTTTTTGAATGCAGAGGTACCGTGAGGGGATCCTGAGGCCTGTTGTTGTGCCGCTCATCCACAACCATCACCTCCTGTTGCAGCATGATGACGCACGGTGCCGTGTTGCAAGGAGCTGTGCACAATTCCTGACAGCTGAAAACATCAGTGTACTCACCGGACACATCACCCATTGAGCACGTTTCGGATGCTTAGGGTCGGCGCATACATGTTCCAGTTCATAACGTGCAGCAACTTCACAGCCACTGAGTGGACCAACAGTTCACTGTAAACAACCTACAACTACATAATCAACTTGTGCACGTGTGTGTTGCACTGCATGAGGCACATGCAATAAGAGCTCTGCACTTCTCAAAGTTGTTCAGTCTTTTAATGATTTTAACCTGCAGAGCGGTACTTTATCTTTAAGTGGACGATCCATTTTACTACAGTAAATCACAAAAATGGGAAAGAACCATTTCTGACAAGAAAAACCTAATTTTATTTTTCTCCTTCAGTTCTAAAAATTGAAATGAAGAAATAAACATTCACAATGAAACAACTGCAGTACTGTGTACAATATACTCAGTCAGGATCATTATTTTTTACTTTAAGAGTCAAGTAGATTTTGTGGCTCTATGCAGCTTTTAATAATGATTGCAAATGATTTAAAAAAAAAACACTTTTCAGTAGGTAACTCAAAACAAAAAGTGATGGCTCAAACTCAAGGCTTAATATAGTGTTGGACAATATATAGACTATACACTATGGCCAATTCCTTAGATCATTTTTACTAATTATCTTCTGTATGTATGTGAATGTTTCTGTACAGGACCATGAGACAACTTCTGTTGTGGCTTGGAGATTTATAAACTGAACTAAAATTGAAACTAAATTGAACTATATTACACAGTTTAAGATTTTTGTTTTGAGATGTAGATTTTCATGTCAGAAAAGGCAACAGGGAACAAAATAAGAAGTTAAATTGTTCCTCCATAATTTATTTATCCAAAAAGAAAAACACGGTGAATCCACTTCCCATATTTTTCCAAGACAGCACAGGAACCTTTTGTTTGTGCTGATGTTGCCCATCTGCGTGCAACTTAAAGCAACTCTCGCTCCATCAGGAACCACCAGGGTCCATGTTAATCCACTCAAAGTGATAAAAATGCTGCTGTGGCTGTGTTAAAACCAACAAAAATAACAAAATGCTGTGACAAAATGAATAAAAGCAAATTTAATGGGTCCAGTTTCATGTACACGTAGTTTCCTCACGTTCATTCGCTCATTGATAAAAACACAGTTTCACAAAGTAAATAGTCAAAAGTGGAGACGGGCTGGAGCTGGAACTACACTGAGCCTCAAGTCCAGTTAAAACGGTCTACTGCAGCTGAACTGACTGGGACATTAGTGATTTCATTAAACATGTGAAAGAATGAGATACAACAAAGTAAAGTTTGTTCAATCATAGCAGTAACGCTGTGCAAAACAAGGGCATCAATGTCATTGACTAAAGTGCAAATAGATTTATCAAATGTTTTTGTTTTCTCTCAAACAGGAATGCAGGGTATCAAAAAGACAACACAAAGGTTTGTCTCCCTCTTGTGGAAAAACAACGAAAAGCACATTTTATGAGCATCTTTTCTGCAAAGCATGCTAAACATTTCTAAAGTTCTCCACAAAAAAGTATTGGAAACATTAAAATCCTACCCAAAGAAAGCTTTAGACTAGGACTGAATATTTCTTAAATGATAAACTGGCACAGAGACAAACACTGCAACTGATACCAAGACTTCATGTCCATGTCTTTAAAATGAGACGGAGCTTTTAAACCCAGTGCGTCACAAATACAGAAGATCTTGTAAAAACTGACAATATGGATCAGTACAGATGTGGAGTGGCTGCAGCAGCAGGTCTGTAAAGAATGAGGTGGTAGATTCTAAAACATGCTGAGAAAAGTGAGGGGTGTCTCAGGTAATCAGGAGCCTCTGGACATTAGAAACAATCACAGGAAACAACTCATTTAAAGAATTCATAGGCAGTCAACTTAAACTGAGAATACAATCTTAAATATAAAACATTTCACATCCTTATACGTACTGTTGTACTTTTACAACTGGGCCCGTTGGAGAAAAGCTCCACAAATAACATTATTAGTGTTTTAGAATCAAAACTAATGAAATTGTAGCGGCACCAACGACCAGAATGTTGTTATGGTGACAGATCTGACAGCTGCTTCTAGATTCTTTGGAGATTCGATGATGAATTTGTTGTTTGTTTGTTTTTAAGATGCACTTGTTTGTTGTTTATTCAAACAAGCACTTCCTGTAAATGCAATCTTTCTACCTATTCTTTATGGATTTAGTTTTTTGTTTCACAAGAATATTGGCTTTGCTGGTTGTAATCACGAGGTTACAACCTCCTCGTGGTAGTGGTTTTCTTTGAACGAAGCGCTTCTACAATACAATAATCCAAACAAAGTCTGCTTGAAAAACTCCCTGCGTTTCCAGTGCATGGAGGATAGTCTTTGTAACAAGTGGGAAAGTGGGAGAACAGGTTACAAGAAAAGAAACTTGTTCAACAGGTGCAACTTCATGTGATCAAAGTCACTAATTCAATCTCACCATGTCTGTTTTCCATCTTCTTGGTTACAAACGATCAGCTCCAGTAACGTCTATAAAATCCTACTGACTAGAAGTCACTAAGGATGCTGATGTCGGCAAACTCCTGTCGGTATCTGTACGAGTACAAGGTCAGGAGAAAAGACCATTTGAAGGTCAGGAAGCTCCACACACAGGACAGGTACAGGCTCCGGGGGTCAGTGACAGCTGTGGGACAAGACAGACACAAGGGTTACTACCTGCAGGACAATCATCCCCAGCAGTTTGCTACGTCCTCTCATTCTACAAATTGACTAGAAAGACTGGATTACATTGCTTCATTGTGATGGCCAGACTTAGAAAGGTAATGAAGGCAGCGACAGCCAGAACTGAAAAGAGCACGCCAACACAGATGAAGAACTTCAGGCCCTTGAGCCAGGTGCGCCAGTAGTCCTGTAGGTACATGATGTGGGTGATGAGGGCCCAGAGCGCCAACACTCCTGTCAGAATAAATAAATAAATAAATAAAGGCATCATGAGGCAATCAACTGATTTAAAAATTTGTGCAACATGAAAAATGATGATTAAAAAGTCTATCATAAACTACTGTTTTTATTATTCAGCATCTTTTTTTAATCACTTTAAATGAGTCTAGAAGAAACTAGAATCCTCTGGAACGTGTACTGTCAGTTTTCTTACATGAATCTAACAAGATTGAGACGCGTCCACTGGGCGGATTCTTTGTAGAAAAGTTTACTCTTCTATCAAAAAGACTTCTTCAGTCTGAAGAAATCGTCAGGACTGACGTTCTGAAGGACTGAAGAATTATTTTGGATAAAAGACAAAAAGTTTAAACAAAGAAGAATCCGTTCAGATGGCCTGACTCAACCTTGTTAGACTTATCTACCTGGATTATTGACCATGCATCAGGATAAAATGTGAATATTGTTGTATTTTACACATGTTGGTCCAATAACAGAGAAAATCTTTAGTATTACTGTTTTGTAATTCAACAAGATCCTACTGAGATGTTAACTTTTATATGTAGCAGAGGTAATAAAGTCAATTAATTTTTTTAATGTTTTGCATCTTAAAGGCAAAAATCATTTTAATAAAATACACATTACATCGCGGCTAATAGGTTTAATAAAAATCCTGTACACGACATTTAACATTCATTTTAAAATACCTTCAGTTTAACATGGAGTGATTAAAAAATTGTATTAGAGAGGCCTGAGTCATATTCATAAAGGATAAGGCACACGCTATTAAAAAAAAAAAAAAAAAAACACTAATACAGTACTGTACTGTATTTCTAATTTACAATGAACGTGGTGCGTTCACGTACCTGACAGGCCTCCCATGGCCGCCGTCCACGGCTGTTTGAAGGCGATGTTCCAAACCAAGAACGCTGAAAATCCAACCAGGGTACCAACGCTAGCATAGCCTATGCTAATGTACACCTTGTTGACTCCCATCGTGAAAAAGGACCAAAGATTTAGTCGTCGTCAGAAAAACAGAAGTTTTGTTGAAAAAGGTTGACGGGTAAACCCAGAGCAGCAGCTTAGCGCCTCATTATGTAATATCAGAGAACAGGAAACCGTCACAGGAAGATCAAATTTTCCTCAGCTAACAGCCAACGATGCCAATCACTGCAGACTAAAATTAGCTGAGTTTGTTTATGTCCCTTCAAACATAAAATCACTATTTAAAATATCGGTAAACAAGCGCCATCAAAACATTGTAAGTGCTATAGTTTCCATCAGCCGCGACACAATCACCGTACGAGCTACAACCCTCTGAATGTTTTTTACTAATCACTAAGATTACTGATAACTAGCGCTGCAGTGTTTTAAAGAAACATTTCGACATTCGCAGCCATTTGCCGAATGCCGATTCTTTTTTCTTTCTTTTTTTTTTTTCTGCGTTCGTCTTCTTCTTCGGGTGGCCTTTACTGTGGTTCTTAAATGACGTCATGGCGCATTACTGCCACCGTCTGGTCAGGAGAGTGAACTACACCAGTTCACCATAGTCATTGGCCAAACTGAAAAAATGCACAGTACCTGCACACAATCTCATGTGATGATGCAGGATGAAACGCTCAGAACATGTGTTGTGAACGACACAAGGCTACTACCACATCAATTGTTATGTCAATATCTGTAGAAATTACAGAGCAATAGCCATTATATTTTGTCTAGTTGTGCTGATAATGTTGAATTGGTTGCACTCCAAAACAGTGGTGCTGGATTCATTTTTGAGGTGGGTGGTGGGGCATGGGGGTCTTTTGTCACCTTGCACCCTCTGTTCATACGCACCTTGAATGTCAGGCGCACATGTTAAATTCTGCCACACAGTAATGTAAATGGATACTTTCACAATCATCACGTTTGGAAACGTTTGCAACAAAAGTCTTTCTTTTGAAAATGAAAAAAATATATAAATACTGTATAACAAACTGCAGTAATAAGGCGTTCTTTTTTCACAGAGTGGTGTGGATAGATATTTCTCTGTTTATGTCGTTTAGCCGTTGTGGAGAACTTATCGAGCCAATTTTTCCACTTTTCCACTGTTGTCTTTAAAAAAAGAAAAGAAAAAGGCAGAAGTTTGTTGGAGGAAAAATGGTTCTGTGCTCAATGGATGTTTGGAGAGATTAAGTGATGGCTGTTTCTGAGTGACGTGCATTCAGAAATCAGAACAGATCTGCTGCCACAGGTCCTGAATGCTTATTTACTTCTTCTGTTGTTTCAGAGATGAGAAAGTAAGTTCTCCTCCTCCTCCTCCTCCTCTGCTACATTTTCTCCAAAGCAACCTGCCATGAAAACCCCAGTGCACAAACCTAAGAAGTACCTGAACATCTTCATTTCTGCCACTTCCAGTTCTTTCTCCGGTGTGTCCATGTCCGTGTCTCAGACCACACAACACAGCTGGTCTCACCACGGTCTTGTAAATTTTCATTTGAGCACCCAGGTGACCACTGAGCACTACTGTTTGCTAACACTTAGCATGATCAAAACAGCTACAAGTCGTGGGATTACTTTACTTATCGCCTTTGTTTGACGTCGTACAACCATACATTTCTGTGATAAATCCACATTGCTAAATGTGATGAAATGTGCAGTATAAAGCTTGGAAAGTTAGAAGTCAAGGTTGTTTGTAGCTACTTAGCTTCTTTGCACGTCAGCGCAGAAACTCCAGAAGACGTTGATTGGCTGGAATGAAAGTTTGCCTGTGATTTCATTGGTTGAATTTTTTTCCTCTTTGTAAACTTGTCGCTAAAATCATGTGACACAGGTCTGTTTTGATGTGGGTGGTGGTGGTGGGGGGGTGTCCTTCCTCCAGTCTGCACTCCAAAAGAATATTTCCATATTTCCATTAGTCTCTATGTTTTAGCTTCTTTGTTACTAATGTTACTAGAACCATCTTCTTCCACCTGCGTAACATCACTAACATTAGAAACATCTCGTTTAAAAATGATGCAAAAAAAACTGGTTCATGCACTTGTCACGTCTAGACTGGACTATTGCAATGGTTTGTTAGCTGGGTGTCCATATACTTCTTTAAAACATCTTCAGTTGATCCAAAATGCTGCTGCCAGAGTCTTAACTGGAGTTACTGGGAGAAATCATATCCCTCCAGTTTTAGTTTCTCTCCATTGGTTCCCTGTCAAATCAGAACTTAATTCAAAATCTTACTTCTAACCTACAAAGCTCTCAACAACCTAGCTCCATCTTATATTACAGATCTTACTGTTCCATATTTTCCTAACAGAGCACTTCACTCTCAGACTGCAGGTTTACTTGTGGTTCTTACAGTTTCCAAAAGCAGAATGGGAGGATGATCTTTCAGTTCTCAGGCTCCTCTCTTGTGGGACCAACTTCCAGTTTCTGTCCATGAGGCTGACACATTGTCCAGTTTAAAGACTGGGATTAAGACTTTCCTCTTTGATAAATCCTAAAGTTAGTCCACTTGGTTTCATGACCTATTCCGATGGTATTACTACCTGACGGATTCAAGTTTTTTGGAAATTGCATTAAACATGAAACAGTTTGTCTTCATTTTTATTACTACTACAGTATTATTTTATTAATATTTTACAGAAAGTTTTATCATACTTTTATTTTTATTAAACTCAATTTTATTTATTTTATCTTTTTTTTAATTTACGATGTTGTAATTCTTGTGAAGCACTTTGATCGGCTGAGGTTGTTTTTAAATGTGCTATACAAATAAACTTTGAACTGAATTGAATTATCCAATGCTGCTATAACCGTAGACTACTGGAGGACAAATTGACCTCATTTCATCACATGAATAGTTACAAATGGATACAAATGAATCGCTTGTATTTGTAGTTATTCTTCCCTAACGTGATTTGGTCTTTTTGTTGTTCCTCCTAGAGAATAATCTGATGGCCTCCGTCCTGGACCTGCCGCTGCGTGTTCATTTCTCCTCTTGGACCTGGCCAGGGCGGATGGCCGTTTGTCCTGAGCCTGGTTCTGCTGGAGGCTTCTTCCTCATGAGGGAGGTTTTCCTTTCCACTGTTGCATCTGTGCTCGCTTAAGATGGGAGACTGCAACGAAGTGAAAACTGGAAGCAGTCTGTTGACTCCTTAGATAAATAATGTTAACTGATTTTTATATTTATGAATGTTTCTGTTCAGTGCTCTGAGACGACTTCTGCTGTGACTTGGCGCCCTAGAAATAAACTCGGTGTAAATATGCTGTAAGCTTACATTGTGATGGTTATGAGAAACATGTAGCAGGATTTGAATAGCACATATGCAGCGTAGCACGCCCAGATGCTGCTGGTGAACGCCATCAGAAACACGGCGCCCGATGCCACAGCCGAGAACAGCCCCAGCGCCAGTTCTCCCCACACGGCCCAGCTCACCTCGATGAAGCCCACAGAGAAGGCTGCTGCAGCGCCTGTCACAAGACACATACAGTTATCTGCTTCTGCATCTTTGTTGTTGGCATCTGAAGGCCATGATCTCTCACCTTGACCATCATAGTTAGCAAAACTTCCTGCACATGTGTGCTTTGGCATCTCTCCAAAGCCTGCTTTGACAAACCCTTAGAATCCAGTATCAGCAGTAATCAGAGAATCCACCACTTTCTGACAATCTCCTTAATGGAAGCAATTACTCTTCCTTCTCCCGTGCTGAGCCGGGCTGTGAATGTGAGCCAAAATGGACCCCGGTGCCGCTGCTTCCTTTCAGAATCAATACCCATTTTCCATTTAATCAGCCGCCGCAGACGAGCAGGTGCGGCTCGCTTGTTTTTAGTTAATTGCAGTTTGTGTCTGTCTGTGTTCTATCAAATGTGGCAGCTTTAAATAACGTTGTTAAATGTGGCGTTGGGTTTGCAGCCATCTTTTTTCTGCTCCCCTGCAACAGTTAAAACTTCTGGTTCAAGTGTGAAGTGCAGTAAATCTCAGTTTTCCCGTTTCTATCTTCTGTCTGTTAAACGGAAGTTTCCATGACACAAGCAACTTTTACTCTGTTTGGCTGGAGTGCTGTCGTTAATAATCGTTTTTCTCATTCTCTGTCTTGTTCTCGTTCTTTGGACTCTTGCAAAAGTGAACAGACAACAAAAGAACAACGTTTTCAGCCTTAGTCTGTTTTTCTTTATTCTCTTTCTTTCTTGTCTTTCTTTTCTTCTGATTCTCATTCTTTTCCTCATCTCCGTTCTCAGTATTTCCCCTCTATTTTTAAATTCTCATTTTTCCCACTCATAGAAACAATAGCTCAGTGTTCATTTTGCTTTGGTCGCAGTCTTTTCTGTGCTGTCAGGTTTCTCACTCGAGATGATGAAAGCCTTACCAACAACGGAGCAAACAGCCTCGACTCCTCCGTTGTAGATGGACGACGTGGCCGATGGTTCTATGTGGTCCCACATGAGCTGAATGTAGTTAAAGATTTGCGTATAGCCAGCTGTAGCCAGAGCCCACCACAGAGACCAGTAAACTAGGTGCCTGCATAGTGTGAAGTGTAACAGGTTATAATGTTGAGCAGAGAAGGGCATTTCATTTTAAATAAGTTGTAGAAAAACACCACAGTGAGTAATTATCTGAATACAGTTGCTGTGGTCACTGCACGCATACTTGCACTGTGCAACCTTGATAAATAAAATACAAGACATAGTGGACGTACCGTGAAGAGTATGACTCCCTGAAGCTCCCCCAAAGTAAATTTCCTGCAGCGATCAGATTCTCTTTGCTGCACCAGCCAGCCCGGCCATCATGCTCCATCTTCTCCTCCTCTGGGCCTGCTGCCCTCACATCCATCACTGGATGCTCGTGGCCATTGTTTCTGAGCCGGTCCTCTTTCTGGGACGGTGGGCCCGCAGCCTTTTCCTCCTGGAAGAACATGCTTCTTTTGGGCATGGGCAACAAGAAGGAGATGAGGAAAGCGATGCTCATAAATCCCAGAGTCATAGCATTGAGGAAGAAGTAGTCCACGCCTGTTAATCAGAGAGGAAACGTTTCATTTTGAAGCATAGCTGAGTGCAATTTATTGATGTCGTTTTATTTTTTCACAAGTCAGTGATGCAGCATTTACGTTTCCTTGAGAATATTTTATTACAAAGTTTGTGGCCCCACCTGCAAGGGAGACGAGCATTTGACCTAGGCTGGCACCAAATGTGTATCCAGCCAGTATGGCGCTGCGCAGGAAACCTGTGGCTCTTTGGTATTTTTCAAGTGGAATCATGCTGTAGATGTAAGAGAAGTAGGCCACCTCTGTGGAAGTCGCGACAGCATAGTTTACCTGTAAAGCAGACAGCAGCTGAAATGAAACTGCAGTGATGCAACATTATTATTTTTTATTAAAAAGCAAGGCAATAACAGATGCATTATAAATGTTTCTGATTAACGCTCACTGCGGATGCAAGGTTGTAATGTGCCAAGATAAGCCATAAATACAAAGTTGTACGTCACTGACACAATCAGAAATGTTACACATTTTTACTATAGAGGATCTTCTATAGTTTATTGTAAAATAAATGTCTTGCTGACCTGAAGGAAGGTCATTGCTGGCAGACCTGGGGCAAAGCACAGCAGGATGTAGTTGGTGACCAGAAAAAGCCCCTGGACCATGATGACGGGCTTGTATCTGAGGAAGTCAGTCAAGAGGAAAACAGGGAAAAGGAAAGCCAGGTAGGAGTACGTCCAGATAGGAAACAGATAGTTGGTCAACTGTGGGAGACGACAGAGGGCTGAGAACAGGAGTGCAGATTATTTTTGTCTCGTGTTGAGAATTTGATTATCTTCTTGGCAATCAATGATTGAGGAACAAAACATATGCACGTGTGGTTCTTACCACCTCTTCGGTGATGTTCTTGTGTGGTCCAATTAAGTAAGGTGTAAGGAAGGGCTCTGCTACTCGGCAGTTAGCAAAAAAGCCATAGAGAGACAGGACTGTGGTTGGATAAACCCATCCAGATGGCCTCAGTTTGGCCCACAAACCCATAGTTTAACCCTTTAGCAAAACTATCACAGGTTGTCTTCAATTTATGTTTAAACAGAAGCTTCTTTTATACTTTGTTCTCCGTTTCAGTCAGAAGAGCACATTGGTGATCCCGTAAGCGCTTTGAGCTTTGCTCAGTAGCCAGTAAATGCACACATAATCTTTATGAGCCACATACGCCCTAATCTGAACTACAGATTAAGACGTGCAGACTTTGACCAGGAAACCAAAGCATCGCAGGATGGGACCAAATAAATCTTCAGTATAAGGTAAATACATGCTAAGAAGGGATTGACTGGTAAAAAAGTCAAAGTGCTCTTACAATTTTATGTTTATAATTTATTTTTTCCCTAAATATGTTTCTAGAAAGCAACTGAACATTAAACATAATGTGTCTTGACAGTAAACAGTTATAAATAAATCATAAACCCAATTAAGGTTTTTCTTTGCTGATACTGTAGATCAATCAAAAATAAAAACTAATAACACGAGTTGTGTTTTTTTTATTCGTTTAATTTTTTTTTTCCACCTTACGACTTCACTTTTAATTTCTTTTCAAACATCTTTGTTCGTTTCTGTGACATTATGCAAATTGGGACGGTGGCGTTTTGGGACATCACGTGCACGTGAGGTCTAGCTATCTACAGGCTACAAAACCTCATCTTATGAGAAAAAAGTTATGATCCATAAACTCAATTAAGGTGGTTTTAATATTTTGGACTTTATTACCCTGCACTCTACATTCAGAGTTAGATGGATCCAAAGATATCTGAAAGATCCAAATTCAATGTGGCACTGGATCCCTACACACATGTTTAAATTCTTGGGCCTAGACTTTTTGTTAAGATGCATCTACAAAATAGAAAAAAAATTCCTGTAAATTTATCCAACTTCCATAAACAATTACTTTTATGCTGGACATTGGTTTATAAACACAACTTTTCACCTCATAACTGTCTTATATGGAACAACCAAGATGTTTGCTTCAAGTGTAAATCGTTATTTTTTAAGAACTGGGTGGATTACGATATTTTATTTGAAAAACAATTGTTTAACAAGAATGGACAAATGTTTAGGTCTGATGAATTTCTTTCTGAATATAACATCCCTGTAACCACTAAAGACTTTGCTGTTGTCTTTGATGCCATCCCAGCAGGTTTAAGATTCCTCCTATCCACTGCTGATTGAGCTCAAGTCCAACATCCTCTGTTTCCAGAATTATTGATTGGAGACTCAGTCCCTTTTCTTAGTATTAAAACCGGAAATAAACATATTAAAAAAAAAAACTTTATTAATCCCAGAGGGAAATTATATGTTGTAACTCATCATCCTGGTTTCATTAAAGAGTTGTTCTAGATGCTGATGGCTGTGGGCAGGAAGGATCTCTTGTAGTGGTGTGTCTTACAGCGGATCTGAAGAAGACTCTGACTGAAGAGACTCTGTTGTTGAATGATAGGCTGGGTTGTCTATATTGGTCTTCATTTTATGAAGAATCCTTCTTTGGACAATCATCTCCAAAGGTTCTAGAGGAGTCCCCAGAACTGAGTCAGCCTTCTTTATGAGCTTGTTGATCTTTAAGTCACTTGCTCTGGTGCTGCTACTCCAGCAGATGATGGCAGAAGAGAGAACGCTCTCTACAACAGACTTATAGAAGATATGCAGCATCTTGCTGCAAACATTGAAGGACTTCAACTTCCTCAAGAGGATGACTTGACTCTTCCTGGATTGTTGACGTATTTCAGTCACTTCAGCTGTTTCTGTAGGTAAAGAAAGCTCAGACGTTCACATGTTTTGCTTTAATATACCTGTATCTATATTTTATTTTAAGGACCCCTTAACCATTTATAGGTGAAAAAAAAAAAAGGATTTTGTTTCTTAGATTATGGTTTTTATTTCTTTTTTGATTGGTCTTCACAACATTCCAATGACTGTCTTAAAACTGAGTGACAAAAGCTAAAATGGTATTATTGTCATATTATTGTCATATTATAAAGAAATTGTGCAGCAAATGTTTGATCCAAGAACAAAGCTCCTGCTGCTATTTGTAATTTCCTGAGGGTCAGGGTCATGGGGGCGTTCCATCTTCAGGGGTCTCCACAGCGAGTCATCCTCCTCCATGTCACTCTGTCCTCTGCACCTCCATGTCCTCTCTAACTGCATCCATACATCTCCTCTTTGTCTTTTTCCTGGCAGCTGCATTAACATTCTTCTACCAGTATACCCACTGTCCCTCCTCTGGAAATGTCCAAACCATCTCAGTCTGGCCTCGACTTTATCTCCCAGTTGCTCAACATGTGCTGTTCCTCTGACGTTTATTATTTTGTTCCTTTGTCTAATACGAAATTGTTTCCAGATGCTGAGGGCTGAAGATGTTCTTGTTAAACTCAACACTGGTGGCTACACTGTTAGTGGAAAATGTCAGTTTACTTTACACTAATTTAACAAAAGTGTTTCATTATCCGAACAATATTTATTTTTTTCATGTTTGTTTTAAACACAGCTTTAACTCTTAAGACTGCCCGCCTGCTGCTGACTCTCATGGATGTATCCTTTAACATGTTGGCTGTTGTGTCATCATTTAGATGTTCTTTTTGATACAGCCAGTCATATTTTGAGGTAAGTTCATAACTTGATAAATAAACCCAATGGTCAACACTGGGGAAAAAAGAAAGGTTTTTAGTACAGTAACATGTTTAATTGAGTACTTAGTTTAAAGGAATTTCAAAATTTTTTGCTCTTCAGTACCATTTTTGAATTGCTTGAAGTGATTTTTGGTCATTTTATGCCAAACAACACATTTTATTTGTCATGTTTTCCATTTTTTGCTATATAATGTTATGAAAGTTGCATTAATAAAGGTAATTTTGGATAAATATTTTATTAATTTCAATCAAGACTTCCTTTTATGTAAATCTTGCAAATATGTCTTGAAGATACCCTAAACTTTCCTTTTACTGCTAATGAGAAAAACAAATAAGCATATTGTCATAAATATAGTGTAAATATGAGATGCATATTTGCTTTTGTTTGCAACCATAATGATAAAGCATTTAAAATTTCTTTTGAGCTTAATCGAATACGGTGAAAGAAGAATTTAGGATATTATATAGTAGTATTTAAAATTAATTCAGTTGAACTGGACTTTTATGAAAGGAAAATAAATCACAAAAACAAACTTTGGTAATAAATTTCAGAGAAAACTGCAACCAAGACTAAACACTCAACTACATAGCTGGTCTCATCTGAAGAAGAAGAAGTCATTGGGCCAAGATGTGACACTTTGAAACTCTTTAACCAGCACCTTCAGGCAGATAAAACAGGAGACCTGGACGTGGTGGAGTTCTTCAAACTGGAACATTATGCAGCTGTGATCAGGAGAGAGTACGTGGAGAACTACGACAGCCGCACTCAATCTGCTGTCACACAGGCCCAAATGAAAAAGGCTGTTGCCGCCCATGGTGTGAAACTATATGTTTATTATAGCATTATTTTTACTTTGCTGAAAAAAACAAAAACATATTTGCTCATATGTAAGTTACACGTTACATTACGTTTGTTGTACGACAGGTATTGCATCATTTTCACTTGTATCTTCATGCAGATTTTAATTTGGATGAGGAAAGCTTCAGAGCTCTGTGGTTTGAATACAGCACCCATGGTGGGATCGACTATGATAAATATGTGGCAGCACTGACGAAACTTCAAATCCTCAAAGGTATTTCATGCCATGGCCCCCGCAAACAGCATAGCTTCTGGCTGAGGTCTCCACACACACCCCACCCACACCCCCACACACACAAACCCACAAATAATGCTACAATATATGTAAAGAAACATAAACTTTTAGAATGTTTTAACTTTTATTAACTATATTCAATTAATTATTACAGCTGATGAGCATAAAAATATTAACCAACATGTTTTAAACACTGTTCTGAAAAAAAAAAAACAAAAAAAACTTTTCAACAAACTAAGAAGAGAAGAAAGTTCATACTCAATAATCCAGGTCGTCAAATCTGATCATTCTCAATCAGGTCATCTGGACAGTTTCTTT
>JARVGV010000111.1:4903203-4914937 GCA_031762435.1 Hypsolebias longignatus
CCCCCCCCCCCCCCCCCCCCCAAAAGACACCCCCTAGTAGTTCAGTCCAACACGAGGAGCGAGTTCAAGGGGGTGGCCGGGAGAACGTCCAGCGTGAGGAGTCAGCTCAAGGACCTCGGGGGCCGCAGCAGGCAACCTTGAGAGCTGCAGCAGATGATGCGGGGAGCCGAAGAGTTTGTTTGTTTGTTTATTCATTTCATTTAATTTAAAAGAACAATACAATTTCAAGAAAAAAAATCCAAACATAAAAAACCTATAAAATGAAAGGCAAGCAGAAGAAGAATAAATCTTATAATTTCTGCCCCTTCTCAACAAAATTCATTCAGACAATCAATTTAAGCAATACCCACAGATATACAAAAAAAATACAATTTTTCATTATATTACCTAATATTAACTAACTTAAATATATCTCATTAACATGATATTCTTGACCTTTTTCTTAAATAAAAATAATGATTCCTCTTTTTTTAATATCATTATTTAACCAATTCCATAAACCAATTCCCTTTATTAAAGTTGACCTACCTCTTAAACTTGTTCGATACTTTCGCTTTACAAAAATATCCATTCCTTTTAAATTATAACAACTACTCCTTTTTTATAAAATATGCTTGTATGTTCGATGGCAAAATATGATTCTGAGCCCTATACATTAGTAACAGAATGTAGTATTCCACCAAATCATAAAAGTTGAGTAATTTCAGTTGATAAAATAAAATACTTGAAGGATGACAATAATGTTTTCTTGAGATAATTCTTATAGCTCTTTTTTGTAAAATTAAAATAGACTTAAAGTTTTACATGCTGTCTCCACAGCAGGTGACGCAGGGAGCCGAGGAGCCTGTGCACCAGGCGACGTGGAACCCGCGGACGAGCCAAGGAGCCTCCGCAGCATATGATGTGGAACTTGGAGACATGGAGACACTGGTTATAGGGACCACTGGTGAGCCGCTGGCATGGAGGGTTGAGGAGCCTCTACAGCAGGCGACGAGAAGCGCTGAGAAGCTTCTACAGCAGGTGAAGAGAAGCGCTGAGGAGCTTCTACAGCAGGCAATTTGAGGAGCTGTGATGCCACCGCAGCAGGCGACGTGAAGCGTGGAAGAGCCTCTGCAGCAGGCGACGAGGAGCGCTGAGGGACCTCTGCAGCAGGCGGCGAGGAGGACAGTGGAACCTCTGCAGCAGGCGGTGAGGAGGACGGTGGAAACTCTGCAATAGGCGGCAAGGAGGACGGTGGAACCTCTGCAGCTGGTGACAAGAAGAGCTGAGGGGCTTCTGCAGCAGGTGGTGAGGACAGCGGTGGAGCCTCTGCAGCAGGCAACAAGGAGATTTGAGGGGCCTCTGGAGATGTGGAACCCATCAGAGGAGATGTCGTGGCGTTGGCAAACCGGGAACCCATGGTGGATGTCATGGTGTTGGCGAACCGGGGACCCACGGTGGACGTTGTGGTGTTGGCAAACCAGGAACCCACAGTGGACATTGTGGCATCAACGAACCGGGGACCCTCCTTGGACGTCGAGGTCACTTGAGACACAGGAGACACTGGAGATGTAGAGGCCACTCGAGAAACTGGAGACGTAGAGGCCACTCGAGACACAGGAGACACTGGAGATGTAGAGGCCACTCGAGATGCAGGAGACACTGGAGACGTTGCGCCCACTCCAGGCGCTGGAGAGTCAGGATATTTGGCGGTAGAGCCCTCTGGAGCTGCAGGAGAGTCAGAATCTTCGGTGGTAGAGTCAGGATCTTCGGCGGTAGAGGCGGAATCTTCTGCGGACGAACCAGGAGCCGAAGAGCCAGAACCAGGAGCCAAAGAGCCAGGAGCCGAAGAGCCAGGACCAGGAGCCGAAGAGCCAGGAGCCGAAGAGCCAGGACCAGGAGCCGAAGAGCCTGCAGCTGACGGGTCAGGCGAGGAATCTGCAGCCGACGAGCCAGGCGAGGAGTCTGCAGCCGAAGAGTCAGGCAAGGAGTCTGCAGCCGAAGAGTCAGGCGAGGAGTCTGCAGCTGATGAGTCAGCCTCTTGGACTGGGGCTGAGTCAGTAGGTCCTCTCTGCTGTCGACCTCTGCCATGACGGCGTGGTCCAGGACCAGGCCAGGACTCCTCTTGGGCTCAGGGCCTCCCTCAGCACAGAGATGTGAGGAGCATCATCCAGGACCCCCTCAGAACAGGAGCCTGCAGGTGCTGGAGAGACTGAGGAAGAGACTGGAACTGGTGCTGAACTCTAAACTGGGGCTTGTTCTCTGATGGATTGAATTTCCATTAGGATATGGTGATATGAGGGAATAGATGTGAAACCAGATACAGACAATAACAGTTTTTCAGCTAATGTGAGAAATAGGTTTGAACAGTCCAGGTTACTTTTAGCAGAAAAGTATCACGATCGTGCCTGTGCGTGTTGAACCCATGAGCAGGATGACGAGGAGGCTCCGTTGGAATAAGTAAAAATGTTTATTTAATGGATAAACAAAAACAAAAAGCTGACAGGGCAGCAGACTTACTTGAAACGGAGGAGACGCAGAGGGAAGACAATCATGAAGCCTTATGAAAAGGACAATCCAGAGACAACTGACAAGACACCAAGGGGCTGAATATATACAGACACTGACAAGGTGAAATGACAGACACCTGTGGTGATCAGAATTAGACACAGGTGTGACAGTGCTGGATTCACAGGAGGAGGAGGGGCTGGTACACGAGGGAAAACACAACATGCAGGACAAGACCCAGAAACCCTACACCTGTATCCATGATCTCATTCTTTCAGTCACCCAGAGTTCATGACCATAGCTGAGGGTAGGAACGTAGACTGACCAGTAAACGGAGAGCTGTGCCTTACAGTTCAGCTCCCTTTTCACTGCAACGGACCGGCACAGAGTCCACAATACTGCACCAATCCATCTGTCAATCTCACGTTCCATTCTTCCCTCACTCATGAACAAAACCCAGAGATACTTGAACTCCTCCACTTGAGGCAGAACCTCATCCTCGACCAGAAGAGAGCAGTCCACCCTTTTCAGACTGAGGACCACGGTCTCAGATTTGGAGGAGTTGATTCTCATCTCAGCTGCTTCACACTCAGCTGTGAACCGCTCCAGTGAGAGCTGAACATCACAGTTGTTTTTCTCTGCAAAAAGAAGCTGAGAACTTGTTTACTGATTTTTTATTAAAAGCTTTGTGTCACAAATGCTATGCTAAAGAGCTCAAACCACATCGAGCGCCCGCCATTTTGAAAACTGAAAACAGGAAGAAGAGAGCCCACGTCACGTCAAGGGGCCTCCCTCCCATTTTTCTTAAAGAGCAGACATGGAATCCTGAGGCCACTGAACTGGACTCCCTCCACCTCCTGGCTGCACCGAGAAATTCAGTCCATAAAAGTTATGAACAGAATCTGTGACAACGAACAGAGTCCAACCCCCACCCTGAAGGTGTCAGACTTACTGCTGGCAATGGGAACCAAACTCTCGACCCCCTTGTATAAGGACTGAACAGCCAGTAACAACAGGCCCCCAGTCCCATCCTCACAGAGTACCCCGAGGAACACGATCAAAAGCCTCCTCCAAGTCCACCAACACATGTAGACTGGATGGGCAAACTCCCATGACCCTGTGAGGACCCTAGTGAGGGTAAAGATCTGGTCCAGTGTTCCACAGCCAGGACAGAACCCACATTGTTGCTCCTGGATCTGAGGTTCGACCAACGATCAGACTTGTTTCTCCAGTAGCCCTGAACAGACCTCACCAGGGTTTATCCAGTGTTGCCAGTTCTTGAACACTTGTCCACAACCTTCAGAAGCAGTGGTCGTAACAAACAGCTGGACTTGTAATTCTTGAACCAACCTTAAAGTTAAAAACAACATCAATCAAACGTATCTTTGCAAGGAGTATTTTATTGATTGTTTTTGTATAAAACCATTGTTTTGTCCAGTTTAGGCAACAGTTAGCATGAGAGCAGTTCTCACAGCGTTTTTAGATGAAACGTTGCAGTCTTCTCGACAATCACGCACCCTTTCACACAGAAAACACACAGTCACAAAGAGTACTAGAGCTCATGTTGGAGCAGTGGTCTCAAACCTAAACTCCATTAGAAGAACGGCCGAGGACAGAAAGCTCAACAGCACGCAGCTGTAATCATCATCACTTCAGAGCAAGGCGAGTCACAGCAACACAAAGAGACACAATAAATGTGCAGCCTCACAACAGCTGCTTTGTTACAGTCTGATGGAGACAGCATCCATTCATTAGGTGTGAAACCACTGCTTCATTACAGCTCGTAATCTGGATTATATTCAGACAAGTTCCAATTAAAAAAAGGCTAAACAGAACTGACCACTTCTACACAGCAGCACATCCTGACGCAACAAAGGACTGATTTGTGTGAGAAGCGTCGGCTCACTCACGCTGATCGATATTCACCAGACACAGTTTAGAAAACACACTGACGGAGCAGAGTGTGTGTTCACAGAGCAGCTCGTTCTGAAAGCACGGCAGGGCGAGCGAGAAACACCGTGAGGAAACGATGCCTCCTGATTTCACCGTAACGTTTGGAACATGAGCACCGTGCAGGTGTAAAGTGTGTACTGTTGCTGAACAGCCTATAATAAAGCACACGTGCATGCACACAGCTTCCTCTCTGACATAGACACGAGTGTATACACAACACAATCCACACACACAAAGTCCGGTGGTTAAAGTCTGACCCAATAACAGCTAACAGCACATCGTTTAATGGACACGCCCCTTTGATCCGGTTCGTGTTTTAATTATTATTTAATTTGACTCGACTCTTGTTTACACATGGATTCATTTCAAACAGGATGAGGAAGCTCTGTTCATCCTGACATGACTGACTGTGTTTTGATGTTACAGCTGGGCCTGTCGCGATAAACAATAAATCAATTAATCACATGATAAATTAAAATGATCAACCTCATTTTCATTTATCGGCTTTATCGTTTCTTCGTGTCTCTCTCTTTGTGAGGACACTGGATGACAAAAGGCTCAACTCCAGTGATCTTCACTGACCTCTCCCTTTCTCTTTTCTTTTTTAAATCTGTTTTAACAATCCAAAATTGTGTTTTTTGGATCGTTACAAGCAGCTAAGCTCAGAAGCTAAGCTACGGCTAAGCTAACAGGTTGACCATGGAAAAAAAACTCCCTTTTGTCAAAACTCCAGAATTCACAGTTGAAACTCCTGCCTTCGCCTAAAAAGTTGTTTTTCTCTGCAAAAAGAAGCTGAGAACTTGTTTACTGATTTATTTATTTTTTTAATCTTTGTGTGACAAATGCTATGCTAAAGAGCTCAAACCACACTGAGCGTCCGCCATTTTGAAAACTGAAAAACAGGAAGAAGAGACAGTCCATGTCATGTCAAGGGGCCTCCGTCCCAATTTTCTTAAAGAGACACTGCTGACTCCCTCACTATCCATCCTTCAGTTCAAACAGTCTTATACTGCCATCAGTGGTCAAAAGAATGTACTACACACAAAATTAACCAACATTTCTTCATAAATTTGACAATAATTACTAATTATTGTCAAATTTCCAACATTATTGTTTATTGCAATAATTTCTGAGACAATTAATCGCCCAGCAACATCTGTTATCATGACAGGCCTAGTTGCAGCATGAAATAAACACTTTTCATAAAAAGACTGTGAGCATTCTAACTTTAAAACCAACATCTAACGCACAAAAGACGCACTGATAAAAGAAACGACGTGGGCTCTGTACGAGGAGCCTTTTAGTGTTTGATGGGCTGACTGTGTGATCAGCCCACGGTGACTTAGAGCAACTAGGGCTACTGCTAACCTGCTGCTGTTGGTTTACCCTCACGTCTTGATGCAGCAGTCACAACACTCGCTGCCTTCAGCTCACAGCGTGCACAGCTCAAACACAAGACAAACAAAAAGCAGCTCTCTTGCACTTTGCAAATGCATATACAGTACATTAAAAACAAGTATTTCCAGGATTATTCATCAGTTTTTAGTAAAGGATCTTTCAGAGGCCCTCATTTGGTGTGACCGCAGCACGAGGTGTTTAAAGACGCCGACGTGTCGCGCTTCGTGTTCAGTGATGGCCTCGTGCTTCAACCAAAGGCTCAGGTTCATTCACTGTGTTTGTGTTTGCTGCGGGGGAATAAACAAAGCTGATCCTAATCGACTCCTACATACAAGTGTTATTATGATTTACCCATTAAGGCCGCGTCCATCCCCCCCAGCTAAAGGACCCACCGTGGTGTCTTTTAATGACAGCATTCACTTTAGTTTCTGTGTGAGCTTTCAGCATCACTCCTCTCTGTGTGTAGTAACATCATTCTGCAGACTCACTAGAAGAGATTACAAGCTGCAGTCATTCTTCATGAGCGCAGTAATAAACATGGAATATGACATTTATTCATCTTAGATGACGCTATTGTGCAAAACTTCTGCAGAGAAGCTAACGCTAAGCTTCAGGAGGCAGTGGATGTTTCTCTGAGAAGGACGTCTCTTGGCTTTGCTCTGTGGGGACGTTTTGCTGAGGACTGGGGGGTCTCTCCTCCACCGCAGCTGCAGACTCCTCTGAATGCACAGTCATGCTGGTCAAACACTGGCCCACACTCTGTCTGCTGCTGTTTTCATGCTCATCATCCTTCATCTGCTCTTCTGCTTCTTGTTTCCTCTCTCCTAACTCAGTTCCTGCTGCGTGCCGTGACTGCTGGACTTCTTCACGTTCCTCGGCTCTCGGCAGCGTCTCGAACGCTCCGGGCTCTATAGGGCTGAGCTGATAGTAGAGCAGAGACGTGGAGTCCTTGAGGAGCTCAGAGGGGCTCTCCTCCTGGTTGTCAGAGATGCACAGCACCGTGGTCCCTGTAGGGAAAGGTCCCTGCAGGAGGATCTGATTCACACCTGGCACCTCTTCCTGCTCAGGTAGTGCCCCTCCCAAAGCACTGGGTAGGAGACAGAGAGGCTGCTCTGTGATCCCAGCAGCATCCAGCTCCTGCTGCACCGCCTCCCCCTCAGCCTCCTCTCTTTCCCTCCTCTCCTGCTCCTCTGCACTCTGCAGGTGCAGCACAGCTACCTCGTTCTCTCGCTCCAGAATGTCCTGCTCGGCCATGAGATCCTGCACCTCCTCAACCGACTGCGCCTCGCTCTCCTCCAGCTCAGAATCCAAGCCGATGCCTGAGGAAAGGGTTGGGGAGGTGGGGCAAGTGGAGGAGGGGGAGGACAGGTCAGATTCAGCAAAGTGCTCCCCAGGTCCTTGAATCTGAATCCTCCTTTTCTCCACATCCAGCTTCATTATGGTGTGCAGGTAGTGAGTTCTGACGCGGAGGGGGTTGAACTCGATGCGGCCTGCGACGTTGCCGCAGCCATCCCTCGAGCAGCCGCAAGGAAAGGACATCCGGTCCACCTGGAGGACAACGCAGAGGGAATCACTGTATGTGCTTCACTAACAACAAACATTTCAAAGTTGATCTGGACAGATGACATAAAGCACGTGTGGAGGTCAAGAACAACAGTACAACCAAAGATACTGTGAAAAAAATCAGGCTTCTGTTGTTAGAATAATCAGGCAATAAATTAAAATGATTACCGTATTTTCCAGTGTATAAATCAGTTTTTTTGCGTAGATTTGTCAGTCCTGAGATTTACACGCCGAAGCGACTCATATTATGTTTTTTTTCTCCATATTCATAACACAATTTTTGACTGACGCTTTAAATGTTCATTCATACTGACAGAACCAGACATTACCATTTGCAGCTGATAGAGGTGGAGAGGTCCCTCTAGGCTTCTGACAACTAACTAGAAGTAGGTGTATATATTGTTCCTGTACTGTTACCCCCGCTGCCAAGCATTGAGCATTAAAGTGCATTTATTAAGGAAAAAGTCAAACTGAGACACACGCTTGCTACAATGTCGAGTAAACAAATAGTTTTTAAATATTAATCGTTAAATTTCGAGGAAATGCAACAAGTCCTCCTGTGAGCGCCAATCGATTTTACGACTCCGGCCCACAATTCCCGGGGGTCAGCGGTGACGCATATTAAACATGACTTATACGCTGAAGCATCATTAAAAACAGATTATTAGGTCAGGTTTTTAAAATAATACTAACTTAAAAAGGTGACAAAGTAGCTCAGGCAAAGTATAAGTCAGCAAGCCATAAAACAAAGACCATTACCACCTTATTGTTGTATTCATGGTACTTTCACATGACAAAAAAATCTTAAACTCTGCATGTAGTAAAAATAATATTTTGGCATGTTTTCCTTTTTTTTTTTATTGCAACAGGACATAAATAATAATCAGAAACTGAGCTGCAGTGAAAGGTAACAAGTGAAAACCTGTTTTTGTAAGAATGATAACAATAAGTGATGTAGCAGCCCAGAGTCCATATATCTGGTTCAAATCTGTGCAGAAACAAATGAACCAAAGTTCTAAATATTTCTTTTCAGAGTCTCTGTACTAAAAACTGTGTAAAACTATTGCACTTTCGTGTAAAAATAGTTTGTTTTTCCATTACATAATAAAAATAATTTGTGCCCATTCATTCTGTAAAGCACTTCTGAGGTCAGGCAGTGATGGACAGAAGGTCTGACGTGTGTTCATCGTACAAATCGACTTCAGCTCAGTCAGGCCATCATGGAGAAGTTTAAGTATTATAGAAATGTAATTATGCTCATTAATACAGTTAATGGACTATTCTCATCCTCTGAGAAATTAAAATGGACGCCTCTGCTCCAATCTATAAACCTGTCCTCACTAGGACTAATGAAAAGCTCTCCTGCGTGACAGTTTGTAAAAACGACTAAGAACTCCATGTGTTCCTCAGCGCAGCGTGCACTCTGTGAGAGCACGTCTTACCTGGCACTTAATTCCAGCCTGGCTGCAGCCACAGTGGCGAGGGTCACAGTACAAGCGACAATCGCAGCCACATTCCTCCCGGGAGAGGCGGATGGCTCTGAGCTCGGCTTTCTCACGTGCATCTATGCGGGCGATGCCCGAGGCTCGCAGCAGGGCCCGGCGGCTCTTCGTGGGCAGCGGCTGGAGGAAGAAACAGTCGTCCACCTCTACGGCGTCCACGTCCAGGTCCTCGTCTGAGACGTCGTCCAGAGTCAGCAGGTCAGCCTGAGCGCAGTCCACCGTGCCGTTCCTCGTCAGCTGTTGATGACAACATGAAACTATGAGCGAGTTCATGATTAAATGTCAAGACCTAAAAGATCCCGGGGTCAGCAGCAGGGAGGTCACATGACCCCAGTATATTGTTAGCTGAATGAAAATTTACTCTAATACAAGAAAAATCTGACAAAAAAAAGACAAATGAAATTTTAAGTTGTTTTACATTTAAACTTGAAGCCAATAGTTTAATAAGCACAATTTATTAAATGTAAAATGAGGGATTGGTAAATAATCATACAAGAATTATTTAATAAAGTCTAAAGTCTATAAGTTTTGTAGACACCATGGAGCTAAGATACTTCACGTTTCCCTCATCCTGTTTTATTTCCTGCATTTTGCACCTGCAGCAGATTCTAGAGAAAACTTTGAGGACACTAACATGTTGAAACAATAAAGGTATTATTGGATGTTATCCCAAACGTCTGACAGAGAGGAATAATCCTTCAATACTCTCTAGACATAAATAATGTTTCAGTTTTAGATATTATTGAAGAATAAAGCCGATGAAAGTGGAAGCGTGACAGAGAGGTGTACTGTGATGGAGGTCTGCAGAGATTACCATGAACGCACGGAGGTGTCGTGTTTGTAGCCTGGCAACAACTGAGCCGAGAACATCACGCACAGCATCAGCAGGTAACACAGCTGAACTCAGCCATCTCCCTGTCATGTCTCCTCATCAGAGCAGGAGGGAAAATGGAGATACAGAAACAAAGATGCAAAGTGATGTATTCCACTCAAACAGAGACAAACGGGCTGCTGAGAGTTTGGGCACCGAGTAAATGATGCAGCCTGTGAGAGAGAGGATGAGCACAGGCGCTTGAGATTTTCTGCTGAAAATCCCCAAACGATAAAATAAATCTCAGCAAGAGACTGGATACAATGGCACATTTGTAATGTCATGAAATCGTTAGGTGAACTTGGAGAAGCTGTCGTGAATAAGAGCGCCAGCATCAAGGTGAAATGCATTAACATTCCAGACCAGGAGATTCAACATGACGTCTGCATCAAGACCAGAGCCAGGCTTCGACATGGTGTCAGGTCGTTTCCACTTCTGTGATGCAGCATTAATGCACAGAGCTTTTAGATGAAACTTCATCAAGTAAATGTAAATTATCTTCTGCAGGCCAATCAAAGGAATGTCTAAAGGAAGAGGAGGGCACAGATCCTGCCTCACCCATCTGTCCTCAGAGCAGAATATGTGAAGAACTTTAAAACTGAAAAATGTGACAACACAACCTAGTACTGTACTTGTATGTATTGTTGTATACTTGAAGATATGAAGTGTTGTGAGAAGGAATGGAGACAAAAAGAGGGGAAAAACTTTACCTGGTCAATCATTTTTGACATGAACTGGAAGCAGGAATGATTTTTATCTAAAATTCACTAATGAAAAGCCTCTGGACCAACACTAAACATTCTGGGTTCATGCAGTGACTGCACGTGATTCAAGCGGTACAAAAACTGATTCATTTGTCTCCAGCAACAACAACAAGCCTCTAACCTCTTATTGGCTCCCTGCTGTACAGTAGTCCGTTGCTACTTGCACATGAGGAAACAACAAAATAAAACTGTACACGACATATTCATTATGATTGTCAACTTTAATATTACTCACGTGACTGAGACAGTACTGGACACTGTACGGTAAGAAGTTAACGAAAAAATTAAATACTTCCGATAGGTGCCTCCATTTTGTAGTTTTCTCTCAATAAGTCTACACTGTATCCCCGCTCATAATGACTACATTTCCCAGACTCCAACAGTGCTCTACCCAGAAACCCTATTTCCTTCAGCTGAACTACTAGAGGGAAAGTTCGGTCTTTTACAGCGACTTCGGCACCCAGCGGTTTCAGAGAGCCACACGGAAATGGACCAGAACCGGACCAGAACCAGACCCATCGGCAAACCCAAGAGCTGGAAGCCGGCCCACAAGGACTTCAGAGAGAGGGACACGCAGCAGTAGGTCCAGCTTCTCTCTGGAGCCCACCGGGACCTTTTTCATCAGACCACCCGTCTCACGCCGGCCACCCGAATGCCCCCCCGCACAAAAAAAGTGCTTCAGCACTCAAGGGCTGCACAGAACCCGAGCAGAAGTGGACCTCCTGACCAATCATCGAATCCGAAAGCTAGTAGCTGGTCCACGAGGACCTCCAAGCAGGTGTGTGCCACTGTTGGTCCAGCTTCTCTCACCGCCACTACCCCGAGCCAGAGAGGCGACCAGGACCAGCAGGGTAGGTCCACCGAAACGGAACCAAGTCAGAGCAGAACCAAGCTGCTGCTGTTCTGCAGAGCTGGTGAGAAAAATTTAGTAGCTACATATAAATATGTTGTTAAAATGACACAGGTTTAAGAGTTTAGAACATTGTAAAAGTGTGGGGAGAGTTTCTAAAGCCTTAATATACAGAAATACTAAAATATAACGTTGCTACTTCACGAATTTTCACTTGCAGGGGGGTCCAGAACGTAACCTCCGCAATAAACGAGAGACTACTGTAACAAATACAGGTAGTCCTTGGTTTACGGCATCATTGGTTTACGGCATTTCGCGTTTACGGCACCGCCCCCAGTGACGTCAT
>JARVGV010000111.1:5028480-5041088 GCA_031762435.1 Hypsolebias longignatus
TCTGTCAACAGATCTCACTTGTAAATGAGTCTTCGAGGCTCAATGTGATTTATCTGTTTAAATAAAGGTTGAATAAATAAAGACCTCGTATCGAATTCATGATTAGAAATAAATCACTTCTTTTGTCTTTGTTTCTTTTGAAAGACTAATGAACTGCTGTCATATGAGGTGTACGTATTTACTGAATGTATTCTACTTTGCAGGTACCAGGCTGTGATTGGCCGTCCAAATGAAGAGCTGCATGTGGACTGGTTACCTGCAGAGCCCCCAGGAACAAGATGGGGCTGCTACATGAGGATATCCTTCATCTTCTCATCCCAACCAGCCACACATGTTTCACTGGCAGCAGCTGTCTCATCAGTTTTAGGTGGGCGGACACTTACCGTTTATTTTATTATCATGTTCTTGTTTGTGTTAGTCAGGAAGGTCAAATGTTGTCCTTAGGACGTGTTTTTGAACAAGTGCAAAATGAACATGGTTCAGTTTTGTTTGGTTTTTGGCCTCAAGCCCACCCTGACATTAGAGCACTGACAGAAAAAACACACAAATTCAGCATGTGCACATGTAAACTAATGGATATGAAAATGTTTTCTAAACTGCTTTAATTTCCTCACAGTTTTTATTGTCTGCTGCCAAAAGGCAAAGACGAAGAGTGTGTGTCCATGTGAGTGTGCATGTTTGTCTGTCTGTTAGCAAAAATATTCCACGAACCATACAAATTAAAATGAAACTTTAAGAAAGTAAGCACATGTTCAAAATAGACGTTTCATTTATATTACAAACATAACGTTTTGTGAATGCTCACTCAGAATTTATTCCTGGGGAAGTTCTTTTGTCTTGACCCCTGACTTGTACTTCTCAAAAAACATTTCTGAGTTGAATATACTCACTTTAAAGTGGGTGAATATTTATACAGTCACTTATTTTACATTACATATTTTAATTTATTTTGTATTACTCTGTAGAAGTTTGATTTCCCTTTGACATTGAAGAGGTTTTTATAAAAACTGTTTTATTTGGACAGATCTGTGACGAGCATGAAGGATTTATGACAGAAATAATAAAACATGAAGACTTTTTATAGGCACTGGTTTTAGAAATAGAATGAAAATGGTTCCGTTTTCCCAACACCCCCAGGAAGAGGGTGGATTACTCTCCTCCAGTCGAGGTTCTGCCTCAAGTGGAGGAGTTCAAGTATTTCGGGGTTTTGTTCATGAGTGAGAGAAGAATGAAGCGTGAGATTGAGAGACAGATTTGTACAGCGTCTGCAGTATTGTGGACTCTGTGCTGGTCCGCTGTGGTGAAAAGGGAGCTGAGCGGTAAAGCAAAGCTCTCTGTTTACTGGTTCCTACCCTCATCTATGGTCATGAACTCTGGGTAGTGACCAAAAGAATAAGATTGAGGAGACAGGTGGTTGAAATGAGTTTCCTCTGCAGGGCAGCTGGACTCTCTCTTAGAGACAGTGTGAGAAGTTCAGTCATCAGGAGAGACTCGGAGTAGAACCACTGCTCCTCCACACTGAGGAGCCAGTTGAGGAGGTTCAAGCATGTTCGACTGGGAGGAAGACCCAGGATACGTTGGAGAGTCTCTGTTGGCCTGGGAACACCTTGGATTCCTCCCAGAAGAGCTGGAAGAGGAGGCGGTGGAGAGAGATGTCTGGACCTCCCTGGTCAAGCTGCTGCTGCCCCCAGTACCTGACGCAAGAACAAGCGAAAGATGATGGATAGATGGATGGACTGTTCATCCATCCATCATCTTTACCCGCTTCTTCCATTTTGAGTCACGGGGGTCACAGGTGCCAATGTCCAGCAGTCTGTGCGAGAGACACCCTGGACAGGTCTTCAGTCCATCACAGGAACACATAGAGACAAACGAGACAAACAACCATTCACTCTCTCACTCACACCTAGACACAATTTAGAGTTACCAGTCAGTCTGACATGCATGTTGTTGATCTGTGGGAGGAAACCAGAGCACCTGGAGAAAACCCATGCATGTACATAGAGAACATGCAAACTCCACCTAAAATGGCCCCTGGACATGGACTTGAACCAGGGTAACTGGCTCACTGAGAGGCAGCAGCTCTACCAACTGCGCCACCGTGCTGCCCGATGAACTGTTCAGCTCCTACAAAACATTGATCAGTACCACTTTACAATAAGGCTCCCCTTATAGATGGATGGTTAATAAAAAGTTTATAGACACTTTATTAATTCCTCTATAAACACTTTATAAATCATTAATAATTGATTATTGTGTATTAATTAAGGGTGACAGAGACAAAACTGGCCAGTTTCTTGCCAAATAGTGAACCGAATCTGTTCAATATATTTGACCTATTGTTATATTAAATATTTCAGTTACTACCTTGTAAGCACAATAACCAGTTGGAAACCTATTTTTTTTAGCATATAATATTGTACCTTATCACTGCATTGTAAGTATCTACAAGTAATATTATATCCTAAACGTTAAAGTGTTAAACTAGCACTTTTACGACTTTTAGTTAGCATTTTGCTACTTTTAGCTACTTTTCAACCTTTGGCTTTAACTGGTCATTTGCTTCTATTGGCTCCTAATTAACAGTTTTTTCTACTTTAGCTAGTGTTTTGCTATCTTTAGTTTGTAGGTAGCATTTTACTTTTTGACTTTAGCTAGTATTTAGCTTTGTTTAGCTCCTAACTGACATTTTTTGCTACAGCTAATATTTTTGTCACTTTTCGTATTTATCTAACATCTAGCTTATTTTAGCTTTTAGTTAACTATTCTAAACGCTTAGCTGCTGTTCTGTTACATTTAGCTTTCACCTAGCCCTAGTTATTTTTAACATTTAGCTAGCCTGTTGTAGCTTCTAGTTAAACTTTTGAACTTTTTGCCAATGTTTCCCAACTTTTAGCTACCGTTTTGCAACTTTTAAAATTTAAGTATTTTACTTCTTTTAGCTTTTAACTAGCAATTTAGCTAGTTTTAGCTACTATTTAGTTAAATGTAGCTACCATTGTGAAACTTCTGGCTTTTAGCTAGTGTTTTGCTTCTATCAGCTTAGGGATTCTAGTAATGTAGAAATAGTCTTTTCATATTCTTGCTAGCATTTTGCTTATATGAGTTTATAGTTAACATTTCTAAACATTTAGCTGTTAGCTGCTGTTCTGCTTCTTTTATTTTGGTGTTTTACATTTAGCTAGCCTGATGAACTTTTAATTTGTGTTTCCCTACTTTAGCTACCATTTTGCAACTTTTAGCTTATGGTTTATTTCATACTGATGGTCGCGCTTAGAGGAGTCGCAGCTTCACGGGCTCCCGGTACATTCGTAGTTTTTATAATTTTGATATTTTAATAATTTTTTACTTTGCATTTTATTGTTGGATGTAACTGGGACCCTGTGTACATAATTTCGTTTCATTACATGTACCACATGTGGTGCAAATGACAATAAAGACTCTCTGACTCTGATTTAGCACTTAGCACTTTCACTACTTTTAGTCAGCGTTTTGTTACTTTTCATTTTTTGGCTTTAACTAGTAATTTGCTTCAGTTGCTTTTAATGAGCATTTTTTTCTACTTTAGCCAGTGTTTTTCTACCGTTTAGTTTGCATGTATTTTGCTTTATTTTATTTTATTTGACTCTCGTTAGCATTTTGCTTCTTTTAGCTTCAACAACTGTTTCAGCTTCTTTAACTAAATTCAGCAGGTGTTCAGCATCACGTCTCATTTCCTCTAAAGTTCATTTCTGTCTGAGTGGATATACAGCACTGTGTGATGTCTCAACATCTCGATTCTCTTCTCCCCAGCAGGTGAATGAGAGAGAGAGAGGGAGGGAAGGAGCTGAAGGGAGGAGGAGGAGGAGGAGGAGGACCACCACCAGCCCGCTGAGGACAAACTTAGAAGAAGCGGAGCAGGGAGCAGGGTGCAGCAGCAGCAGCAGCGTCTCGGCGGCTTGTTGCAGATCACAATGATCGCCACAACTCAACAGAACATGACCACGGAGCTGGTGAGTGTTTTATTTTGTTCTATTGCTCCTTCCTCCTCCACCGCTGCTGCTCGGGGCAGATGTGTGGGGGTGTCTGGAGGGGCTTTCTGTGGGTCCTCTGATGGAAACGCTGCATGGGGGAGGAAAGCTGATGGGTTTTGATACTTTTCACCCCCACGGGTTCAGTCAGTCAGTAATGAGCGCGTGTGCTGTGCTGCGGGTCGGGTCCAGCCTTTGTCCAGTCGGTCCTCTTGTCCTTCCTGTCCCTGCTGTCCCTCCTGTCCTTGCTGTCCCTCCTGTCCTTGCTGTCCCTGCTGTCCCTCCTGTCCTTGCTGTCCCATGCAGACCTGAGGAGCATTTCTCTGCACCATGAACACAAAGCTCAATTCTCCAAGATGATAATTAGTCCGAGCAGCCAGTCCCCTCCAGCATGCACGTGCACGTTGACAAAGGGGCAGCGTGCACTGTATGATTGATTATACCTCTGCTGCAAAGATGTACAGTCAATGAATAAAGATTATGCAGCGACGTCTTCTCTCTTTTCCTCTCGCTTCAAACTGCTTTCATCAAACATGGCACATCGTGTGTGTGTGTGTGTGTGTGTGTGTGTGTGTGTGTGTGTGTGTGTTTCAAAATATTTATAAAACACTAAAGCCTCCTCTAAACAGAGTTTAATTTTATGCTGCATTTTCTTTTTTTTTTGGTGTGTGAATACACAACATCTGGTTCATATGTTACAGCTTTAAGTGTGATTTAAAATAATGTTAGAAATAATCAGATTAATGATGTTTTAGTTCAGGGCAGCTTAATGTTTGAATAACACAATATTTATTGTTGCGTTTTGCAATAAACGTATGTTCTGTCATCCCATCGTCCAAGAAGTTCTTCATGTGACTTTAGCACACAGTGAGTGTCTGTGGTTAAATGAAATCCTGATGTGCCCTGATGTGCTTACTGGTATTTTATTATTGATAAATGTTCAATGTTGTGCAGGTCAGATGTAGTTTTACATTTGGATGGATATTTTTTAGACAACAATCTGCTCTCTTTAAAAAAATACTTTCCAGTGTCCAGAAAATAGGATTTGATCTTTTTAGTTTGCTGTATAAATTCTCACTTTGCCAACGAGTTGTTGTCAGAGGTCGTCACACATCTGCTCTGCCGGAGCTCCAGAGTGTGGAGGACCTGGACTGTGTCCGTGTGAAGCTGCGCAGGTGGAGCTCATGAACGTGATGAAATCTGCTCGTCAGAAAGGGTTTGTTTCATCATCGGTCTCCTCCACCGCAGAGGGTGCAAATGTCAGCTCACATCACTAATCAATGATCTGAACATGATCAAAGACTAATCATGTTCTCATTTTCAAGAGCAGGGAGTCTTTTGTGCCCAGTTCATGAACTGTCACATGTGAGGTAAAACCACAACCTGTAAATAACTCTGTCAAACAGGAGTGTGTGCTTCTGGAGTTATCTCTTATTAGACATGTTGTGTATAATGAAGTGGTAAACAAAGAGTGTCAAGGCCACACAAATCCAGTGCCACAGCTGGATGCTGAAACCTTCTCCCTGCTCTGGTTCTGTTCCAGTAGTGAGGCCGAGTGAATTCAAACATGTTATTTACAGATAAATTATCTCAGAGGAGCCACAGAGTGTGTAAAAAAAATAAAAATAAAAAAGCAGAAAACTCCATCTTATATTTACTCTTATATATCATGCCACCCGTAGCTCCCCCCCATCCTTTTCCCTCCCCTGCTGCTCGTTTCCCCACGGCAGAAACTCTATGGCTGCTTTGAGTGCAGGATCCTTTTGTGATGTAATTTTCTTGCGTGTGATGGGGAGCATGAAAAGAAGACAGGGCAGCCTTGCAGCAGAAGGCTAAAGTAGCTGCTCTTTCATTTCACTGAGGCTTTCGCTGCATTGTTTGGTCAGAGCCCGGGGGCTACAAAACCTTTAGACGGGTCTGGTTACAGTACACCATCCACTTCTTTAACAGAAGAAACACAAATGGAGAACATCTGGATGTTCCTCTGAATTTGGTCAAACAGTGTAGATCTAAATCTTAACAGTTTGGTTTATTTCAGTCGTACTCTCTAACGATGACGTTTGTTTGTAGTGGCAAATATTGACAAGGTAATGCATCGGGCTTACTCGCTAATCTGCATCTGTCCCTTGCGAGCAGTTCCAGTGAACTATTGAAGCAGACAGGTCACAGTGAGCCCCTCACGTTCCTGCCAATAGATCTCTTCCTTTTTATTTTGACAGTTCTTTGATGCCTGTGTCACGTGTGTAATAAACATGTTACAAAGGCTTTAGAAGCACGCGAGTCCAAATACTGCATGCGCTGGTTCACTCATCCCTCTTCACAGGATTTATTAGAAGATGCCTCAAAGACACAGAAGATGGAGTTAAGGAGGCCTCCTGAGGCTAATTTATGAATTTTAAGCACTGCCTGGATCCTGCGCAACCCAGTTGTGCTGCATTCTGTGCACACAGAGTAATTGTGTTTGCTGTGACTCGCTTGTTTTTTTTTCCCCCACAGTACAAACTCAGTCAATATAATGTTTGAGATTTTGCTGAAATCTGTTTGTGAGCAGCTTAATAAAAAGTAAGAGCTCAACGAGGGTGATCTTTAGATTGACACAGATGACACAGTCAAGACGTCTTGGTTGTAAAACTGTTCAGGAGTGTCTATCTCAAAAGCTCCTTCATGGCTGTATTTCCACCATTAATTGTTTCCCCTTGGACCTTGTACAACTGTACACTTTATCGATTCCCTCATTTGGTTGAGTGAAAATCCCCCAGCAGCGCTGCCGGCCAGCGGAGGAGCTCTCTCACTGCTGGTTCAGTTCAGCGTGGCTTGCCAAAAAAAATAAAAGGAGAATCTCTGCTGGGGATGTCTTCAGGTGATTTATCTGAGCAACATTAAGAGTTTTCATTTGCATTCTCACACTCTTTTCTACGGTGGCCCTAGGTGTAAAATGAACAACATTTGAAAAAAAAAAAAGAGTTACATTTGGGGAAAAAAGAATCACATTTTAATAAACGGAATCACGTTTGAAACATAAAAACAAAATCACCTAAAAAAAACAGAATCACATGAAAAAAAATGGAATTACGTTTGACGAAATGGAATCACAATTGAATAAACAGAATCACAATTGAATAAACAGAATCACATTTGAAAAAACAGAATCACATTTGAATAAACAGAATCACATTTGAATAAACAAAATCACATTTGAAAAAACAGAATCACATATGAATAAACAGAATCACATTTGAATAAACAGAATCACATTTGAATAAACAGAATCACATTTGAAAAAACAGAATCACATTTGAAAAAACAAAATCACATTTGAATAAACAGAATCACATTTGAATAAACAAAATCACATTTGAATAAACAGAATCACATTTGAAAAAACAGAATCACATTTGGAAATACAGAATCACATTTGAATAAACAGAATCACATTTGAAAAAACAGAATTGCATTTGAATAAACAGAATCACATTTGAATAAACAGTATCACATTTGAAAAAACAGAATCACATGAAAAAAATGGAATTACGTTTGACAAAATGGAATCACAATTGAATAAACAGAATCACATTTGAAAAAACAATCACATTTGAAAAAACAGAATCACATTTGGAAATACAGAATCACATTTGATAAAACAGAATCACATTTGAAAAAACAGAATCACATTTGAAAAAACAGAATCACATTTGAATAAACAGAATCACATTTGAAAAAACAAAATCACATTTGAAAAAAACAGAATCACATTTGGAAATACAGAATCACATTTGAAAAAACAGAATCGCATTTGAAAAAACAGAATCACATTTGAATAAACAGAATCACATTTGAAAAAACAGAATCACATTTGAAAAAACATAATCACATTTGAAAAAACAGAATTACATTTGAATAAACAGAATCACATTTGAAAAAACAGAGTCACATTTGAATAAACAGAATCACATTTGAAAAAACAGAATCACATTTGGAAATACAGAATCACATTTAAAAAAACAGAATCACATTTGAAAAAACAGAATCACATTTGAAAAAACAGAATCACATCTGAGTAAACATAATTACATTTGAATAAACAGAATCACATTTGAATGAACAGAATCACATTTGAAAAAACAGAATCACATAAAAAAATGGAATTACGTTTGACAAAATGGAATCACAATTGAATAAACAGAATCACATTTGAAAAAACAGAATCACATTTGAAAAAAACAGAATCACATTTGAAAAAACAGAATCACATTTGAAAAAACAGAATCACATTTGGAAATGCAGAATCACATTTGATAAAACAGAATCACATTTGAAAAAACAGAATCACATTTGAAAAAACAGAATTACATTTGAATAAACAGAATTACATTTGAATAAACAGAATCACATTTGAAAAAACAGAATCACATTTGAAAAAACAGAATCACATTTGAAAAAACAGAATCACATTTGAAAAAAACAGAATCACATTTGGAAATACAGAATCACATTTGAATTAACAGATTCACATTTGAAAAAACAGAATCACATTTGAATAAACAGAATCACATTTGAAAAAACAGAATCACATTTGAAAAAAACATAATCACATTTGAAAAAAAACAGAATTACATTTGAAAAAAAACAGAATCACATTTGAAAAAGAATCACATTTGAAAAAACAGAATCACATTTGAATAAACAGAATCACATTTGAATAAACAGAATCACATTTGGAAATACAGAATTACATTAGAAAAAACAGAATCACATTTGAATAAACAGAATCACATTTGAAAAAACAGAATTGTATTTGAAAAAATGGTTAGCCTGGCCTGCTAACTATACCTCCATTTTGTGTCTACTATACATTGTTATTTTGTTCTGTTTTATGTTGTTTAATAAAGTAAAAAAAAGTACAGTACAGTACCGGTACTAAGAAAAAAAACACCACTTCCAGTTTGGCTTAACATTATTACATTTTTTCAAATGTGATTCCAGCCACTTCCGCTTTGGCCACTTCTGATTGGGCTTAATGCAATTCCGGTTTTTTTTGTTTTGTTTGTTTGTTTGTTTTTTCAAATGTTGTGTTTATTTATTTATTTTTCAAATGTTGTGTTTTTGTTGTGATTTTTCAAATGTAATTCAGTTTTTTCAAATGTTGTTCATTTATACCTTAGGGCCACCGCACTTTGCGTTTGTCTGACACCTCATCTTTATCTCTTTCATGCTATGAATAAAAGAAAAGCGCACTGAGAGAGAAGAGATCCATTTTCATCTGGCTCAGGAGAAAACCTGCTAGCAGATACTTCTTCTTGTCCGTCAGCGAGCTGACGTAGATAAAGCTCTTCTGTCACATACCCAGCCTGTCATCTGTTCACCTGCGCTCTGCTGCATGCACCAGCAGCATGGCTGGTACAAACAGCTTCTGCGTGCACTTGGAGGAATTCTGCACAGCACATCTGTACCTCATCTGCAAGGGTGACCAAACTCCTCATTTCCCCAGATGTGGGACTCTCCTCATCTGTCCTCTTCAATGATGTGGCCTTAATTGGAAGTAATGCCTCAGCTCAGAGGGGATGATAGTAGCTGGGCATCCCCTGAGGAGGAGGCTCACATAATTTGAGGGAGGACATGGAAATAATAACACTGCGTATTGAAATCAGTCAAGCAAGTAATTTTATTTAAATTGTCTCTGTTCAGCAGGAGATCATGGTTTCAGTTTTCCTTAAAACGTTTTGTGTTCACATGACGCACCGTTCATGAGAACTCACTGCAAGCATTTAACTAGTCTCTAATGTTAATTAGGTTTCATATGAATTCCCAGTTTGACGACCTAAAGTTGGAGCAACGCCTTCACAAGCTGTAGGTTTCTTTATCTGATGGAGGGATAGTAGAGTTTCCCTGAGGGAGTGTGTGCTGAGGGTGCAGGAGAAGAAAAAGAGGAGAAGGCATAACAACAAAGAGAAACTGAGCAGGCCCTCCCTGGACATCCATCACCCAGCGTTGGACCATGCTCAGAGTTCAAACGTCACTTAAAAGGTGTCCCCGCAGGTGTAGCTGGTAGTGGTTTTAATTTCAGCGTGTTATGATACTGCAGTGGAGTAGATCTATTAAAGACGAGATCTTGGCAGGAGTTCTGCGCTGGCAGACTTTGAGTGCTTCTCACTCATCTCAGGGTTAAAGAAAACCTGCTTCCCTCTGGGGCCTGAAAGCACCAGAAATGTTACTGACATTGATAGAAAAGCGTTTTTCAAAAAGTGGACACTGATGAATAGAAACTCAGAGAAAACACGTGTTTCTAGTTACAGTTCAATGACCTCGACTCTCCAGATGCTGCAGGTTTGATCAATTTTTCTTTACTGAAATGATTTTTTTTCCTGACATCTTGACATCAGTAATATAGATCGCCAGTCTTTCTATTACCTAAAGTTAGATGATCAGAGGAGGTACAGCATGTGGTTACACAAAGGAGGCGTTGAGGAATTAAAAGTGTATGTTGGCACTATTGTGATTAAAAGCACAAACCAGTGACAGCTGGTTCTACAGGGAGCTCGGATATGCAGCAATCTGTTGACCAGTGAAGCGCATAGATTTTGTATTTCCGCTGCTAGCCTTGCCAAGGTTTGGAGGAGGGCAAACAAGATTGGGAAAGTTTTGAGGGTCAAGCCAAAGGGGGGGCAGCCATAATGACGGCAGAGTTTTATTGTCGCTCTGTTATTAAGCTCTCACACTTCAGCAGACACGCCGGCCTCTCATTATGAGGGAGTGGAGTACAGCCAGGAAAAGGCACGCACGAGTTTAATTGTGAATGATACTGATACAGACTCGTTCCATCAGTTCCCCGTGTTTACATTCAGATAATTTACCAGGTCTCCTAGTAAGTGTTTTTTTATTTCTAAAGCCCTAATATAGTCTTTGAGTCCTAATGTTTTTATTGCTTTATTTACAGCTTCATAAAGCTTTTAATTTAATCCTGATTAAGTAAAGCTCTTTGAGTTGAAGTTAACTAACATTTTACAAATGTGACCTGGTTTGACCTGTTTGTTGACGACACATCTGAGTACACACAAGTTTCTTGTTGAGGTGCTCGTTTTGTCCATTTGACTGAGGGTGGAACCAGAGGACAAACGGACAGAGACTTAGACAGCATTGCCAAATGCCTTCCAGACCTGAGATGGGAATTGTGGGCCATGATTAAAAACAGTGTTAAGGGGATTGCCATGAAGTTGAAAAACATGCTGGACCAGTAAATGAGCGGTTTCCAAGACAGTAAGGAGTTTAGGTAGTAGAATGGAGTACACCGTCTTGAAGAACTGGTCTACAGACTGATTATGTTTCCAGATACTTCCAGGAGTACGTAGGAGTTGTAGAAAACATAGTGGAGGATGTTTGCCACTCCTTCCTCAATCACCAGTAGAACAGGTTGACACAAACTCTAGGAAATCACCAAAAGGTTCTTCAAAAAAAGTCAAGATTGTGATTCATACAGTGCCCGATGAGTTTGGTTGAAGGCCCATTCAAAGACTTGAGACCTAACTGCTGAAGGCATGAAGAGACTGGTGTGGGGTTGGTGGATCATGTTCTAGTATCCAGTCCTGCAGTTTGTACATTCCTTACAATGTTCTGGATGTCCCAAATCAGTCATTCAAAGGTGCATGATGGAGGGAGGCTGCTCTCACAAGTCTTAGGTTCATCAAATTGGGGAAACTGTTGAGATGAAGCGTCATATTTAATATTTCTGGATCTGAGGCAGTAAATGATAGTCAAATGGAATTGAGCAAGGAAAAAGATCACCTGGCCAGGCAGGAATTGAGGCATTGAGTTGATTGGATGTAAGCAATATTTTTAGATGATGCATACGTATTTAACCACCTCCAACCAGTGTGTCCACTCTTTAAGGTTTATCTTGACTACCATGTGTTCTATTAACATTGTAGTATTGTTCAACTGGTGTCGACTGGTGGGAAATAAATGCACAAGTGGAATTTTGCATCTGTGCCTAGCTGTTGTGAAAGCACAGCTTTGGCAAAAAGAGTCAACTTCAACAACAAACGGTTTGGATAGGTCCAGTTCAGGAAGGACAGGGGTGAGACATGAGATGTTTAAGGTTTAGGAATGCCTTCTCAGCTTCAGGTGACCAGAAGAACAATTAATTAATGGAGGTGCATTGTGTTGGGGTGCTGTAGTCTGCAGTTATAGTTGGAACACCCAAAGAACCGTTGAAGCTGGTTTTGGGAGGTAGGAGTAGACCATTCCATGAGTTCTTTTATCTCGTCTGGGTCGACCATCACCTGCCCACTCTCAAAACTGTTTCTGATGAAGGTGACTGAGGAAAAGTGTGATTTGAACTTTTCAGCTGTCACCTATAACTGATTTTCTAGGAGTCTTGGAAGTGCCTTTCTCACGTCCCTGGTGTTATGTCCTTAGAGAGGATGAATTCAATTCAATTAAAAAATACAGGTAGTCCTCGAGTTACGTTCGAGTTATGTTCCTACGAGCCGAACGTAACTCGATTCTAATGTAAGTCGATATCACACGAGCCAACACTTATACACCTACATGTACGGTACTGTTCAATTATCAAGCACTTCGCCTATTCTAACACAGTACCCT
>JARVGV010000111.1:5083012-5095034 GCA_031762435.1 Hypsolebias longignatus
ATCATCACAGTAATTGTGTTACACATGTTATTAGTTGTAAACACACAATATTGTTGGCTTAGCGTTTACCTATAACCTAAACATTTAAGGAATAAACATTTTCAATAATCCCCTGATGCATGCTCAATAATCCAGGTAGAAAAATCTAAAAAAGCTAAGTCTGGTCCTCTGGACGTTTCTAATTCTACAAACCGCCCAGCCTGTAGTTATGTTTAAAGTTTTATTAACTTTTGTGACCAAACAGCTGGAGTTTTGTCCAGTGTCTAAAAAAACAAAACAATGAAAAGGTGATTTTTGAGTGATTTACGCGCTCATTTCTTTCACAAAAATGCAGTTGGTATTTCTGGTACATGTGGAGAAGTTTGTTTCATTTTATCATGACCTGATGTCACTTTTTTGTGATTTTAGTTATTCAAGCCTGGCATCGACAAATTCAATATGCACTATTGTTGTGTTTCAATGCAGAGTGTTTAATTTTATTTTTTAAATAAAAAACACATTGAAGTGAGTTTTATTTCAGATTTTTTTTTTAAATATGCAGAAATCAAATAAAACAAGTTTTAACTTTACAGTAAGATTTAAAATCAAAAAACATTTTGAGCATTGTTCACATATCCATGTTAACTTCCTGCAGACTGTATGAATTTCAACCATGACATGTATGAGGGGCCGTGTGCATGAAAATGTCAAAAGGTTGAAGTAAATGAGAGCATTTTGTAAATAAGTGTGTCGGTGAATCAAATCTAACAAACTATTCACACTCATGTTTCTGTGATAATGTTAAGTTTTGTGTTTAATTAGACTTTCTGCCCTCCCTGTATGCACTGCAACAGAAAACTGTCATTCTTTCATCTCCCCTCTCATTTTCACCTCCTCTCTCCAGCGGACACACTGATGTCTGGACATGTAGAGACTGAAGTAAAAAATGCAAAAACAATGATTACATTTAAGAAAATGATTAAAATTGGACTATTGCAAAAATATATATGAAATACTGTTACATATGTTGTATTGTAGGTCGATAATTATGATGAATTGCTCTTTTTTTTGTTCAGTTACTTGCAGATGATTGTTGTTTGATTTGATTGTGAAAGAGGGTGCAGATATAATGAGATTTTTTTAAATTCTTTCTGCTACCCTTCATTTTATTTACAAGTTTTATAAGCCTAGTTTGTAGGATTATTTTGTGTTGTGTTTTAAAATGAATAAATTTGAATTAAAAAAAAGTCCAGAAAATGATATAAATAAAAATAAAAATTCAAAGCAACAACTGAGTTTAGTGTGTAAGAATGTTTTTTTTTTTTTTTTTTGCTGAAGGCAGCACAATATTGCGTCCTCAATTTTTGCTTTGTGTACATTTTTTAAATATATTTTTGAGTGTGTATGTGTGTGTTGTGTATTGATAGGTGACATCAGCTGCACACTCAGAATATATTTTGTTGCCGTTCACTCCCATCTCTAACACTCATCCTGCTGACTTTTGAACTCAAAGCCACTTATGTTAATGTGTTTTAGAGATGAGGCTGCCTGATCCTAAACCATTTTATATTAGCTCTATTGATCACTGCATCACTACAAATAATGTGCTGGTAACTGTTATCTGCAGGTGGAAAATGCAGGACACCCAGATGGGCAGTCAGAAGTGAAGAGTCTGCAGAACGGCAAAGAGTGGAGAGGAATAAAGTAGAGAAATTGATCAAATGTAAGCAGTTTATTTTCTCTCTCTGGAGAAATTCAGAAAAACTTTTATTAAGTCTTTCAGGAAAAAAACAAACAAAACAAAAAAAAAAAAAAAACAAACAAACAAACCAAAAAAAAAAACCCAACTGTCACTCAAACCAATGGGCACCAGTAACAATTACTGGTCCAAGGATATTTCGGCAAACACAGTTTTCAATAGAAACACTGTCATCATTTTCTGAATTTTTGCTTTTGTAGCAAAATACTGTATGTAAGTTGACTTTCTGTTCTTTAATGAATTTCTCACAAGACTCCAGTGAAATAAGTGCATCTGTGTGTGTTCTTAGGTGGAAGACTGTCTGAAAATCTGAAGTGGTGACAGTGACGTACAAGCCTTAAAAAAAAAAAAAAAATCAAAGAGTGACAGAGTCTGACGGACACTGACTGTATAACTGTCTTAAAGCCGTTTTCTCAGGGAACATTGCTGTATTGCTGACTGACAGAATGGTGCCAGGGAACAACAAATACTCCCTTTGAAATATGTTAAACCTCCTAAAACTAATTTAAATTGAATGTAGTCTTAAACCTGATGAAGGTGTGTGAAAACTGATTCCATGTTCACACTCTTGTGTAATGTTAAACATATGTATGTCAGTTGTTCAGCCTGGTGTCACCTGGATGCATTAAAAGGATCAGTTTCTACTTTCCTCCCAGTAGAACTCCAGTTCATGTTCTGTCAGCGTTTTGAGCTGTGGTTCATTTTAGAATGGCAGGAAGTGGTGCGAGAGTTTGGTTGGCATTGCCAGCAGTAAGTCGGATCCCTTCAGGGTGGGAGTTGGTCTCCACCAGGGCTGCCCGTTGTCACTGATTCTATTCATAACTTTTATGGAATGAATTTCTCAGTGCAGCCATGGGGGCAGAAGGAGTCCAGTTTGGTGGCCTCAGGTTTCCATTTCTGCTCTTTGCAGATGATGTGGTCCTGTTGGTGTCACTGTGCCGTGATCTTCAGCTCTCACTGGAGCAGTTTGCAGCTGAGTGTGAAGTGGCTGCGATGAAGGGAAGGGAGGGAAGTCTGAGACTATCATCACTGTATGTTCCCATACGATGGCAAAATTAGTTCTCTACATTTTACCCATCACACCAGAGATACACCCAGGTGGAGCAGTTAGGGGTTGGGTGTCTTGCTCAGAGACACCACTACATGTGGGAATTGACTTTTTGATCACAGGTCAGCTGCCCTGCCTCTACCCCATCTCGGCCTCATGAGAATCAGCACCTCCAAATCTGAGGCCGTTGTCCTCAGTCGGAATTCGGGTCGAGGGTGAGGTTCTACCTCAAGTGGAGGAGTTCAGGAATCTCGGGGGTTTTGTTCACAAGTGAGGGAAGAATGGAGCGTGAGATTGACAGATGGATTGGTGCACTGTCTGCATTATTGTGGACTCTGTGCCGGTCTGTTGTGGTGAAGAGGGAGCTGAGCTGTAAGGTGAAGCTCTCTGTTTACCAGTCAGTCTACTTTCATACCCTCACCTATGGTCACGAACTCTGGGTAGTGACCAAAAGAAGGAGACAGCGGATACAGGAGGTTGAAATGATTTTCCTCCGCTGGACTCTCTCTTAGAGATAGAGTGAGAAGTTCAATTATCCAGGAGAGACTAGGAATAGAACCGCTGCTCTTCCACATCGAGAGGTGCCAGTTGAGGTGGTTCAGGCATCTGGTAAGGATGCTTCCTGGGCGCCTCCCTAGGGAGGTGCTTCAGACATGTTCGACTGGGAGTAGACCCCGGGGAAGACCCAGTACACGCTGGAGAGACTACATCTCTTGGTTGGCCTGGGAACACCTTGGAATTCTCCCAGAAGAGCTGGAGGAGGTGGCTGTGGAAAGAGATGTCTGGCCCTCCCTGCTCAAGTTGCTGCCCCCGTGACCTGACTTTGGAACAAGGGGAAGATGATGGATGGATGGATGGATGGATGGATGGATGGATGGATGGATGGATGGATGGATGGATGGATGTTTGTAAGCACAAATAGAAGCAACTAGCATCAATCAGCTAGCAGCTGATCTGATGCAGCCTGGAGCACTTTAATGCAGGAAAATCGTGTTTCTGCTCCAATAAGCACATTATTTGAAACTGATAACAATGTTAGTATTTATAAAAGAGCATTTACACAAACCTCCAAAAATAATATTTAGGATTATTTAATTGGAGTTGTTTTAAGTCGACAGTAATTCACTTTGGTGTCACTCAGATGAGCCGTTAGCTCATGAATCAGGTCAGAATTAAACTGTTTCTCCAAACCGAGGTCGTTCAAAGAGTTATCTACAGGTAAGATATTGATTGTTTTAAACCTTTTCGCAGAATCCCATGTTTAAAGCAACTTTAAGTCTGTCTAGTTAAACTTGTCAAAGCTGTGGTGTCTTTAACCTCTTTTCTTTCTCACAACAGGCGTTCGGAGGTTATCTGTCTCTCAAAATGTTAGCTGCAACAAATAAGCTTTTTCAGTGTGCGGCAGCTGTGGCGCCGGTTACAGATTTCAAGCTTTATAGTGAGTTAATCATACCACTAAATGTACACTTAGATATATTTATTAAAATAAGACATTTTTATCCTGTTTCTCTTTTAGGCGCTGCCTTTTCAGAAAGGTATCTTGGCCTTCCAGCTAAGGAGGAGCATGCATATTCTGTGAGTGAGCTCCCAGTTAAAATACTCATATTTATTCGTTAGTGGATTTTTACTCAGCTGCAGGCTAATCAAAGACAGCTAAAGTGATCTAATGCTGCTATAACAACTTGTTCATATGAAGGTCACATTGTTTAGAGGGATGTTGAATCAGTGTTAGCTTTTTGAGGCCTCAACTTGCAGAGTGAATTGTATTTTGTATAAAAGACATGCTAAATATTTTTCAGTTTTACTGATAGAAGTAAAAGTAAAGAAAGCTCTTATTTTGGTGAAGCTAAAAGAAGCTAAACTACTTGACTTCCCTGTTCCTTTTAAAACTACCCCAGGTGAAGGGAGCAACATTATTGTTGTAACATTTTGGCAAAAAAAAAATCTTCAGGAAAACTGTGCACGCCTGCATCCGTGTCACGGTTACACTAACTCCACCTGAATGCAGAATGAGGAGGCACAGCCATCGGGCTGTGCCTCCTCATTCTGCATTCAGGTGGAGTTAGTTGTTAATCAGAACCGCTTTAATTAAATCAAATTATAAATGTTATGCTTGATTATATTATATTTGGCGCAGCTAAAACTTAAAACAAACATTCTTCTAAACATTAAGTTAAAAGACATTAAGCAAAAACTGAACTTGAAAATGTTTTCAACTGGGATTTTGTTGCAGATTTATTTAAATTGGCAGAGCCATGGCCAATAAAGGATTTCTAAAGCAAAGTGTTTTTTTTTTTCAGACCTCCTCTCTCCTTGACGAGGTAAATAAATTAAAAGACGAGAACTTCCTTATTGTGCATGGAACTGCAGATGGTGAGTTTTTAAGTGCGTTTGTCATTTTAGAGATCATTTTTGCAACACTTTTATGTGTAAATTCATGTTTGTGTGTCTTGTCACCCAAAGCCAGGGTCCACTTCCAGCACAGTGCTGAGCTCCTGAGCCGACTGGTGAAGGCGGAGGCCAACTACTCGCTGCAGCTGTACCCCGATGCAGGCCACGACCTCAGAGACCCCCACAGCATCCAACACTTCCAGCGGACTGTGGTGAACTACCTCCAAACCTGCCTGAAGCACAGCACCCTTCTAGAGCTCCCTGAAGATGATGAGGAGGAGGAAGATGACTGAGCTCCCTTTCACTTCTCCTGCCAAGACTCTGGGAGCGGACATGTTCTGCATCACCTTGGGTCAAGTTACAAGACAAAAGAGCAGAGGAGGGTGGGGACCAAAAAGCATCACATCGCCTCCTGTAACTTCTGGAAAGGTTGATGTGCTGTATAAAGTGTCACGCACAATTATTTCTGCTGTTTTGTTGCCTGTCAGAGGCTCAGTTTGTTTACAAAATTCACCTCAGATGATGTGGACTGAACGGCCGCTGATCCAGCGAACAAAGATTTGAAAACATGCATGTCGTCATGGCTGCATGATCTTTGCATTTTGAGCATTTTTCCAGGGTTTGAGTTTCGCCTATAAACAAAGGAGTGAACTCTGCCAACAGCCGGGGACGCTGCTTGCAGACCTTGAACACATATACAGTACTGTATTGATTCTACCGAATAAAAAGCTCATCCACACTTTTATTGATCGCGATAATGCCTTAGGTTCTCCAAACAGATCTCTAAATAAATAAACTACACATGAGCCCCTTCGGACTGAGGTCAGATTTACTACATTAAATATTTGGGACAGCTCCAAGGCACAAGGTGTTAACCTCACACTGTGTCTTCTTCATTCCTGCATGAAGTCAATAAATAAATAAAAGAATTGAGCTATTTTAATACTTTCATATGTTCCTGGCTCCAAAGACTTGAATGTAACATAAGGATTGTTCTAAATGTGCCAAATACACTGTGTGGATTGTATCCACTGGGTTGTTTGCATTGTTTAATAATTAACATTGAATATGCAACTGGAACTATTTATACCACTCTGATTCTAAATTGATTGCAATTACATGTACAAATGTAGTTGGAAGTAATATTTCTGTTTTGATACATTGTGTCATTTTAAGCATTTAGTGTGTATTGTAGAATTAAATACTTCCTCTGGAAAAACTGTTCAAGCATCTTGTTACACGTCAGACAGACTAGCAGATGTGCATGCAGCTGGTTGGAAGAGAATGACACTGACTTCAAGCAACCAGCTACTTTTTTCTCCACAGGCTTTGAAAATAAAAGATAGAATTTTTGATTTCACTGAGAACATTTTTTATTTATAATTGTGGGAACGGTTGGAGCAAAATACAGTACACAAAAAATATGTGCTAAATAATATAAAAATAATCAATAATATAGTTATTACTTTTTTCTCAGCAAGTGGTATTTATGGTAATTGTGATTACTGATGGGTTTTCCCCCCTGTACACAGTCTGTACGCAGTCTAACTACTGCACACATTTTAATTTTTTTTTCCTTTTTTTGCCAACTATAAATCAAAACATTCAGGAAATCAATGCTCAGATTGTTATAGTTATATAACTTTTACTTTTCAACTTTTACCTTTATTTAAATGTTTCCCTCATAGAAATAAATTGAGATTATCTCGTTAAAATCTGTTCTAGCATACTTTCTCTTATTCCTTTTAGTTTTTAGCTGTCATTCTGCTACTTTTAGCAAGCCTTATGATAGGTTTAGCTTTTGTTATTGCACATTCTGGTCTTTAGTTAGCCTTTTGGTATTTTTAGATCATACGGTTTTATTTTTAGCCTTTAGCTGGTCTTTTAATATGTTTAGTGGCCCTTTTGCTACTTTTCAGCTAAAGTTAGCTACTGCTTTAAGTGTTTTGCTACTATCATTTATCTACATATACCTTTAGCTAATCTTTTTTTTTTTTTTAGCTTACGTTAATAGGTTAGTTTCAGGCAGCTTTTGGAATTTTCTGCAAAAACTCATTTAGGCTACAGCTTCTATGGTTTTTGACTACTTTTTTTATGGAGTAGTACGGTGTTCCGTACCATCAAGACAAACTATTAAAATATGTAAATGAGCAACACGGTGCCACATCCTTCAGGTGTCCAGGTGTGGCCCAGACACAGGTCACTAAGGACGTGTATTATGGGCACAAATTCCGGTCATAGACGTGCGTAATATCATGGTTTTTAAAGGAGCGGATTGCAGGCGCGGGTTTATAAAAGCAGTTAAAACGATTTTAAACTCGTTACAGAGCCAGGAAGATCCTGTCCAATCAGGATACAGATAATTTCCCCTCAACCAATCAAATGCTAATACGTAATCATGACGGCCCTGCCCATCGTCCAATCGTTACCGCGGACGGCTGCAGGCCTCAATCCGTCTTCAACCTTCTCTCTTCTGGAGGGGCACCTTCACAGCTCCGTGGTGCGCTCGTAGTGGATTCCTTTGGTGTACAGTTTAAATATAGATATAACTCTTTATTACAGACACAATGTCCTTCCTGACTGTCAGCAGGCTAGCTCCTAAACTTCTTAATTCAAAGGTAAGACTTTAGAAACGAACTCTATGTTTTTTTAAGTCAGAGTTGCCGTCGTTATCTTGAAGCTAACTTTCGGCTAGCTTATAAGCTAACACCGTTATAACTGGTTCATATCAGCTAGCCCAGCCCTGTTAGCCACATTGTGTCTGTGAAATGCAGTTGTGTAATTGTATGGGTGGTTACAGCTCTAACATTGTCAGGTGCTGTAGCTGAACCACGCGTTTCTTGTTGTTTTATCCTTTAATTGTTGAACGTGAACTTCCCCTCTTGTTAGCTCCTGTTAGCCTTATGCTGGCCTGGTGTCAGTCTCATGATGATCTTGGACATCATGTTTCCTTAGTCAGGGTACTGTATTACCTCCGAGGTAAAGAGTTAATTTGCTCTTTATTTGTTACTTAGTGACTGACATTGATTGTGTTGTGCTGCTAACTACAATCAATATGATCGTCTGTAAACTTATCAAGAAAAATGTGTTTATTCTTCTCCCCATTGTTGACCTTCACATTAACTTAAAGCAAATTGTCTAATGTTTTCTCATTTGGAAAGATGTGACATGATTGTGTAGTTCAAATATTTAACCAATGCTGGATAAAAATATTTGTGCATGCAATGTAATCTTATCACTCATTTAAGCTGAAAGACCTGCTATTCTGACTTGTAATCTGAGTTTGAGAATTTATTTAATAGGTAACTAACTTATAATTTTATCTCTGGGTTTTACAAGTCAGATATAATATTGCCAGGCAGTGATCCAAGCGCACAGACTGGCTGCAATTTTCCTATGACTACTACCTGCTGTTTCACCCTCTGACCTTTCAGTACAGACCGTCATTTCTACAGTTACTTTCATTTAAAATGTTTACAAAAGATTTTCCAGGAGCTCCTCTTTCTCCAACATGATGGTGACCTAATGGCTTCCTACCCTGGTGTGCATTATATTTGTAGAGCAGACCTCTGACACATTTAACTTTCTCTTATCAGCCTCTTGTTAGCCAGGATTTCTGTTATATAATATTTAGTGACTAAATTATGTATAATGAAATAAAACTGAGGTCTTTGATACTTTTCTGCTTCATATCATTTCAGTTATGTTACTTTTACAATGTCAAAATGACAATAACTGTATTTAAAAAAAGAATAAAAAATAAGAAATTGTCTATTGTAATTTGTTCACCTCTGACTGTCATTAGGACATTTTTGTGTTTTTAATTTCTTACAGTAATGTTTCCCTCATAAACAAGGTTGTGTGTTGTAAACTATAGACAACGTTAACGTGTATCATCATAAACGGATGTGTTTTTGAGATGACTCATTACTTGCTGATGTGGCCTGTAAATGCATTTAATAAAATGTATGTCTTTCTTTTTAGCCATAATTCAGGATGTTAAGAATTAAAATGCAACCCTTCATCTCAGGCTGGTGAGAGTTGGAATCTTCTGAATCAAATGAGTGTTTTGTATACAAGACCCTAAGCTGTTGCATAATGTCTTTCAGTTGTGTGCAGGCGTGTAAAACCCCACCTTTTATTATGGGGACCCCTAGTTTGACCCTATTCAGTTGTGATCACACAGAGAGAGTTCACATCCCCCAAAATACTCTAACCTCATCTAATGAAAAATAATGTAAATTTTAAAAAAAATCCTGTTTAAGTGTTCAATAAGAAAAGGCTTAGCTTCTTTACCGGTAATATTGCAAGAATGGTGTCATACAAGTACTTGCATAACTTGTGCTAGTAGGTTTTTTTTTTGTTGTTGTCTCCAACAAGACATAGCCTGAGGATTATTAATTATAAGTGATGTTACGCTGAGGGAAGGATTGCACGGTATTTTCTGTTAAAAGAAAAAAAAAATCTTATAAATCTTTTTAGGAAATGTGTCCAATTTTCACCATAATTCTAAATGTTAATACTAAAAACAAAGTACAGTACTGTATCAGAAATACCTACTTAGATTATGACCACCAAAGAGAATGTTTGGAGCAATAATGCAAAATACTGTATATTTTAGCCATTTTGATTTAATAGTTAAATCCTCTTTAATCATCATTCAGGTAATTATAATTCAGTTGTTGCTTGTCAATGAAAAATGTACAGATTATATACTAAAAATCTTTAGGAGGTATTTAAAACATATAGTAAAACCCAACTGTATCAGATTTATTTATTAGATTAATGGTTCTTGGAGTGAAGGTTAGGACTGTACTGAGTTCCCAACAATATTCCTGAAAATATAAACGTTAAACCTGTGAGCACATAAATCAGTTTTATGTAACAACACTTTGCTGTGTGGCATAAGTTTTTATACTAATTTATTTTCAGCATACCACTCACTGTGTTGTCTGATAGAAGTGGAGAAAGTTTTGTCTAAAGATCTCGGTGCTGAAAAAAGTACAAATTGTTAGTTTGTAGATATATGGGTTTGGCTTTGTATTGATCAAGATAGGATTAATTGTTACCTGTAGTTGAATGCTGCAGCAGCTGCTTGTAGTGGTATACCCAAACTAAATATTTTTTTGGTATTTAGAAATTGTCACCTTGTCAGGCTAACAGTCAACCTTCAATGGAAAATATTAAATTCTAAAATTAAAATGATCTACATTTTGATCTGCTTATTGTTTTTATTTTTATTTATGCTACAAGTTCATATCAGTTTCATCTAAAGCCACTTTGTCACTGACAAGTGTGACTCCACTCTGCTCTTGTTTTATTGCTTTATGCTCAGATGTAGGTGATTTGCCTGTGACTTGTTTCCCCAGTCTGAGCAGTATCATATCAGGTCACTCGGCTCGTTGTGGTCCTTAATTGCCCTATACTGTAATTGGACTTCAATTTTTTTAGCTTATCCTGGCACTGCTTATAAATTCAGGTGTACCCATGCTGCTCCATCTTCTCTGATATCTCTCTGTTAATGCTCTCATTTGTTGTGGCGCTGTCCGTAAACACTATGAGGAAGTGGAGGTTCAGATGTAGTTTGCAGTTTTAACTGGGCGGGTCATCCAGTGACGTAGCTTCACTGTCCAATCAACGGCTGCTGTCTGCTTATGTCAAAATTGTCCCCTCGGAGCAGCCTGCATGGAACCTCAGACAAGGTGGTCCCATAAACCGGGCTGAGTGGGGTGGTGGGTACCAACAGTGGACAAGCCCTTACCTGGTGCAGTGTGGTGCAGAACTGATGAGAGACAGTGGCAAAGCACTGTAATACTCAGTCACAGTAATTTAACAAGGTTGAGTCAGGTTCTCTGGATGGGGTTTTCTCTACTGAAACGTTTCATCTTTTATCCAAAAGTCTTCTTCAGTCTAAAGGGCCCTGCATTCTCCATCCCAAGATATGAAATCAGCTCTCATTGATGAAGTTGTTTGACAAAAATTGCATGATTTTGTTCTCAGTAGCTTCGCCTGCCCTTTCCACACAAGGCTCCAGTCGAACATTTTCTCACAGGCGTCTGCGCCAAGTATTGTGTGGTTGGTCAGAAGTCTGTGGGCGTGTCTGTCAGTGTGAAAATAAGCTCAGACATCCATCTGTACGACTCTTCAAACACTAAATTAGTCAACTGGCCAAAAACTCCTGGATGGAGATGGTGCAGATGTTGTGTATGGAGGAGTCTGTCTGCTGAACGTGTGGCGCTTTATTCATGATGGATTTATGGACAAACAACAGATGCAGGGATGGAGTGGAGACTCTGGCAGGAAGACACCTGTGTGGTGACATATACTGCAGCAGGAGGGGTTTCCCAGGAGTTCTGTGTCTTGTGGATATGAAATGTGTGTGTGAAAAGTAAAGTCCTGCAACCACATGGCCACGCGTCGACTGTTCGGCTAAGGATGGCGCTTACCATACCCTTGAGCTGCAGCAAACTCAGTCTTATAACCATTATATTACCATTATATCGCCTCAACCAGTTTGTTGTTGACAGCCAGAACTAGTTCACATGCAAAAGGAGGAGCATCAGTCTAACAATTTACCGTTAGTGCCCTGATGGCCGCTTGCTATTCACAGAGGGCTGAGTGATACTAGCAATAACAGCATTGTAAGATGGTAACAAACATGGAGGCCTCTGCCCCTGTTTAATCCTGGACAGGTTCTCTTCTCAAAGATGGCCTCCTTCACTCCTCTCAAACCATTGTTCCTCTCTGTCAAGGATGTGAACATCCCTAAAAGAGTGACCTCTGGCCTGGAGATGAGTGTAGACCACAGAGTCCTGGCCTGATGATGTTGATCTTCTGTGCTGGTC
>JARVGV010000111.1:5169926-5180281 GCA_031762435.1 Hypsolebias longignatus
TATGTTCTATTACAAATAAAATATTGACATTTGCCATCTCCACATCATTGCATTCAGTTTTTATTCACAATTTGTTTTGTGTCCCAACTTTTTTGGAATCCAGTTTGTAAAATAAACTACTATTACTACATGGACTATTGTATGTCTGCTTTTTAAGTTTTTATTTATTTATTTATTTTTTTACTTATCAGGGGAGTGTGCTCCTATAAACAAGGGAACATGCAAACGTACCAGGTAATTTTAACTGTGCTGCCTGTGGATCCAGCATTCATAAATTTGTAGTAAAATATGCCTATCACATATTTAAAAAAAATATTTAAAGTGTAAAAGTTATATTGGACATACTGTAATTGGTATTCTGCTGAAGCATTAAGGTAATTTTTCTCTGATTTTTGCACACTGTTGTGTAGGTCGTTCAGCCTAATGATAAATAATATAACACTAAAATACATGATTGCTTATCATTAACGTACGATGTTATACTGTATTTGTAATATATTAATGTGAACTTAAAAATTGTACTCGATAGAAAATACTCGTTTCTGATTGGCTGGGGGTGAACTGAAAGGAACGTGCAAACTGCGCGTGGACTTAGCAGGTTAGCATAGCATGTATAGCTACACACTTGTACGTTAACTTCTCTACTCTATTTCGATTAAAAGTACGACTTCGTTTCATTTTAGCATTATTATTATTATTTAGAAATGACCACTGCTCCTACAAGTTATGGTATGTAAATACAAATTTATGTAAATATGAACAACAAAAGGGTTCTCAGGTAGCGTCAAGCTAATAGTCGCTGTTCCTTTAGCTAGTGCAGTGGGTTTTTAAAAGACATTTATTGATATTTTGTCGCTGGTTGTGCTGTACAGATCTCTATTTATTTTATGTAGAGACGTTTCTTACTTACTTACCTTTGGCTATTTCAGTCCGTTTTGATTAATTTACAGAAGGCTCCTTAAAACTTTTATGGCCATAAAATGATGTATAATTTTTTTTAGGTCTATTACGTATATTCTGCATTGATTTCCTTTATTAGAGCGTAATAATGATGGTGATTTAAGGCTCATTAGTGTGGAACTTGCAGAGGGATGCCTGCGGCGGCAGCGTACCGTTGGTTGTGGAGGAGGGCAGCCGAGGCGGTGCTTGTGTGCACGGGAGGGGAGCTCTCACTCCCTGCCCTGCTCCACTTCACTGCTTCCACTCCGACGACCTGCCGCCTCCATTTGAAGTTTTGCTCTGCTTCTCGGCCCGAAGCTGGATCGCACACGGCTGTAGCGCTGCACCACGACGAGCTCAGTAAATAAATAGAAACAGAGCAGAAGGACGGATCGTCGACAGAAAGGTAAATGAGCCACAAACACAGTAACTCGCGCTGATTGAAGTGTCTCCGTTTTAGCCACAGAATAACGTCAAACACCGAAGGATAATTTTAGCCCTCAGGTTTTGCGTTTCGTCAGTAGATCGCTGTAAATACCAGCCGTGAGTTGTGCACATGTAGTAAAAACAGAGTACTTCACTCAGCAGAAAAACAAGCATGTCTGCTGAATGCTCTGCTTTATAATAGAAGGAGCACAAATAGGCATCATTTCAGTTCCCCCCGCTGCTATGACTGATCCTATCAGGTTGCTCAAGTGAGGACACTTTCTGATGACCACAGGCAGGTCATGTTTGACTAGTATAGTTTGTCTTTAAATTGTCAACACAGTTTACAACCTAATATGTCACTAGCAAATGGGTTACTGTTTGTATGTGATAAGATATATCTGAGTGACACGCCTCTGATTATATGTGTGTTAAAGGATATTTCGCAGTCCCAGTGGCAACTCTGAAAAATCACCTGCAACACACATGGAGCATCTCAGAATACACTGTTTAATCGCCAGGACTGTGTCTTTAATGATGTGAGGTGGGCGTTGGTGGGCACTGCCACTTCTGTGAGGTCATTGTTTATTCAAAGCTCCCGTTACTCTTATTTTCATAGTAAATGATGAGTGTCACTTTCAGCTGTCATGCTTAGTGGAAAATCACAACATAAAGGAAACGATAAATCAACATGGTTTCTGTTCCTCACTCTTTTTTAATTTTTTGGGATTTGTTTGTTGTTACACATTTATTTAGGCCACAGAAAGTCAGCGCTGTAGTTAGGTCAGTATTGCTCCTTTTTGATGCTCACATGAGAGTCAGTAATCTGTGAGTTAATTTAAATATTGTTTACTTGGTGATTTAGTTTATATGAGGTGAAGCTGTTTTGGTCCAGGAAATAGTGTTAAAGATTATTTTGTTCATGGATTATTTGGCTTCTCTAAATTTAGCAGTTCTATTTTGTATTTAGCCCTCACTTCCTTTATTATCTCCTCATTAAGCACTAATCATGTAATAGCTGCTAAATATGAATTTGTGTTTTATAAAACATCACCAGTGAACACTTAGCATGCTGTAGCTTGTTCTTTTGAGTTAGTTTTATTCATTTTTAATCTTTAAAAGCAAGTTTAAATGTTTTATGAAAAAAAATTCATCATCCCCATTGAAAATACTTTTTTTAAATTTTACAGGTAATAAAGTAGTTAATAGTTTGAGTGAATCATCATATGGTAGTGCTATACACCATGAACCAACCAAACGCCTTACACTTTCTGATGACCCTGTTTCTTTGAATTACCAATATGATAGTTGAAAATATTATTAAATTACATTTTTGATCAAATAAAAAAATAAAAATTGTCGGTTGTTGGTAAATCCATGGGAAACTAGGCAAGATTTCCTCATACATATGCAAGTACTTCTACAAAAAAAAAAAAAAAACCTGTGTGGTTGTTGTATGACAGTATGCCACCTTGCAAGTCTGGTCAGGTTTTACCTTTTTCCCTCTGTTGAAGCACAGCTTGCTGTTCTACAAGACTGCCTCCACAAAAAAGCTATTATATAAGTCACATTCAAGTCTGAACTCAGAATGATGGGCAGTCCTCACTTTGAAGCTGGGGAGCGAGTAAAGTCTCGCCTACATTTTCCAAGTAGTGATTCATTCTGTGGTTGAGGTTCTTTTTTATATATACAGTATTTCATTTTTGGCATGATTTACACTCTATATTTATTGTGTTTTATTCTATCCAGTGTTTTTTCTAAGTGGAGCCTGTAGTTTGCATACCATCCGGTTCCTCAGATATTACCACAGAATTAGGAACAAGGGAAAGCCCTGTTTTGAAACTATGCTCAGCTGTGACTACACAGATTTATTTTTTTTTTGTCACTGCTTTTGAGAATATTCCTATCTATTTTTTGTTTAGAAATCCCCTTGTTCATAATGTTCTTTAGCATAATTTAGCAATTTATATCACGTATGTAAGAGCCAGCATTGCATTTGGCAAGGGGTCAAGGAGAGGAAAAGCTTCAAAACAGCTACATTAGTAGTTCTCTGAAGCTTTTAAGAGTTTGAGTAAACATTCAGAAGAGCCTCTTTTTTCTGATAGTGCTTAGTAACTTCTGTTTTAAGCTGCAAAGTAGCCTGTTGAGCTAACTGTCCATTTATAGTAAAGACGTATTCCTTGTTCATGCAGTGAGTCATGGTAACATCTGCATGTTGAATGTAGTTTGGAGCATGGCCTCTGTTTAACACTGGTGGTACTGGAGGAGGCGTAGCCAAAGGGGGAAGACTCAAAGCTAACTACTGGGCTCCCCCTGCCTGAGCTGGCTGATTCCTTTTCTGTCTGTGGATCCTCCTACCTGTTAGTCACCCGTATCTGTGCTTTGACGGAGAGCAGCTGATGGAGGGAAACTCTTTCCATAGCAACCGTGCATGTCGCTCCGTTCCCTCTATTAACCTGATGCAATCTGCTCATGCTTCACTGAGGACAATGTTGTTGTTCCAGGAAGAAAACAACAGCTCAACATTATCACGTTTTTTTTTTTTTTGTTCAAAGAACCAAAACAGCCTTTTCCAACCACAGAATGACAACGTCAGTGACTTACACCCTGCAAGTGTTGCAAAAACAGCAGATTTCCTTGACATGAGGCGAGGGCGTTACGACAGCTTACGCAAACATTAGCACTCATGGAAAAGGTCGTCCCCTGTAAAACTTAAAATGATTCCTGTAGAGAGAGCACTTTTATTGTTGTTGACAACTTTACATTCAGCTGTTACAGTTAATTATTGTACTGTGTGATGTTTACAAGGAAGTTATAAATGTTCCTTAACATTTAATGGTAATGTCTTTTTTCATATTTTCTCATGGTGAATGTTGTGCACGTCTTTCTGAACTGAATACATTGAGCAGCAATTTTTTTTAAATGATAGACCCTTCCTAAATGATATCAGATTTGCTCACATTTAGACCTTTCACACGTCCACACAACAGACATTTTTCCACATTAATGTTTCTATAAAGCAATATAAGCAGTTTCCTCATAAAGCAGTTTTAACTGTAGTCCACCAGCGTGACCTTACTGAGAGTTGAGTCAGTCACACGGTCTGTACTTAGTCTTTTCAAGCTTCAGGCCCTCTCAAACCCCCTGAAATATTTATGCCTGCTTCTGTATGCTCATTAAGTTGATGCCATTGTTTTCCAGAAGTCCATTCCATGTTTCTGAAGGCAGACAACTGGCTCTGAATGTATTACTCTATTCATTTCTCCTCTAAGCATATGGAATGCTTCTTCCTGTGCTCCGTGTTCCCACCAGCCCTGATTCCCCCCTGCATTGTGCATGCAAATCATTATCTAATCAGGAAGTGAGGAATCAGATTACACAGATAGGCTCAAGATTGTGATGAAGCAGACAAAAATAATGTTGCTCAGCTGGAGAGAGAAAAGATAAAAACATTACTGCTCTTGGTGTCACGTGATGTTGGAAAGCATAAAAGTTGGTAAAAAAAAAAAAAACTCTGGTAAGTTTCTAAAATAAGACATGCCCAAATAAAGTCAAACGCCTATTTTTAGTTTATTTATAAGACAGTGTTTGAAGATGGAGTCTGGAGGATGTTTGATGGATAAACAGTCGTCTAGTGATCAGTCGAGTCTTCGACTTTTCATGATTCCTTCATGTGCCACTTTTCTGTCACTACTGGCCGGGCCCAGTTGGCTGCATAAACACAAGTGCTAGGCAACGCCGCTGACCTTTTGAGGGAATTAAGTGAGAACAGTGTGGACCTTTCAGAGTCCGATGAGAGCTAATAGATCCAAATCACAAGTAGGAAGTGGAGGTTATTTCACATTATTATTATTTTCTCAGTGCGTTCTTTATCCTTTTGAGCAGTGATTGTTCAGCGCAGGGAGGCAGCCCCACTCGTACCTGCAGCAGCTACACTCCAACGTGTGAGAAAACTTTTACAGTGCAGACCTTTTCATCAGCCTCACAGTTTAAAACTATCATGCTTTCATTTTGTGTCTCTGTGGTGGATAATATGCAGGTTTTTATAACTAACCAGGTAGCTGATGTATAAAGTTGATGGAGCTTTAGATCTAAATATTCCCTCTTGTAACTTTTTTTTTTAAAGATTCTCATAGTTTACTAAAAAAAAAAAAACAGATCTTAAATATTTAGTTTTACCAAACAGTGGGCTGATATCTATCGATTGTTTTGGTTTTAATTTTATAAATGTATATAATTTTAATCTAAGTGATTTATAAAGCCTGGCATGGTTTATTGTCTGGATGCTTGTGTAGCTTCTCAGTCGTCCAGCACAACACATCCTTAAACAGGCAGCTGGACGTTGTTTCATGTTAGATGAAGATGTTTCGTTTCTCATCCTTCAAACTTGAATGTGCAGCTTGCATCACTTAGTCTCTTTTAGACTTCACTGTTGTTTTACGTTCCATTTTCAAGCAGTATGCAAACATTTAAATTATCATTTTAAATTTATCATCGGTTATTAAAAAAAGAAAGCAATAAAAAGCTGCAGCTGTTGCTTTCTATTGAAGTGTTCATTTAAAGTACGGCAGTGTAATACCTTTTACTGGAAATGTAATTTATATGAGCTCTAGTGCATATTGTTGTGATTACACAATTAAAACTAATTAAAAAATAATAAACCTTCTGTTGTTTTCTTAAGTAAAGCTGCCAAAGTTACCAATGTGTTCTCTTGCAGTAATAGTTTGCACATGTAGTTAAATAAGTTTTACTGGAAATGTGTATCAGCTTCACAGCAGCAACAGTATTTATAGTTTAACATAAGATGAAGGTTTGACACAATCAAAAAGACGACTGGAAAAAATGACCATGTGCAAGAATGGGACTCTGCACGTTAGTTTAATAATTTAGTAATACATAATAGATTGTACAATTTTATCCTAATTTATTGCATATTGTAGATAATTGCAGTGCATCTGTTGATACCAGAGTATTGATGAGTCAAATCATTTGTTGAAAAATTCTTCTTATGACAGACCTGAGGGATAGTTCACATTTCTTGGCTACAAATACGTATTGATTTTAACTCCTTGAAGTATATTTGAGGTTTGTCGGTGCATTACTTGCAGTGTCATGCACTGTTGACAGCAACATCCAACAGGGTGTCCAGATGACAACTTTCACCTGTCCATCAGGTAAACGTATTTGTGACTGCTTGTTTTCTTGTTGGCTTCCATTATGTTCAGCAGCCGCTCAATGCTGATAAAAGCAACCATAACAAACGTGCACGTCTTGATCCAGGCCTCACACTCCCACCTTTACACGAACGCGTGCTGGGACACGTTATGAGTTTCGCTGCACTTCAGAGCGCCTTCTGTGTATCAGCTGCAGACGAGTCGTTCGCTGTCGACCCCGTGTGACATTTAAGTCTTCTTCTTTTTCATATGGGGGAGGCCCCTGCTCAAACCAGCTTGGTTTTTGTAACCTCTATTTAAAGATGTTGTGTTTGTCTCTTCGGTCTAACACATCATGTCCCTCTTTCCTAGTCTCTTTAGCAGTCCCTTTGTTAAAACCTAATTTGGGTCAGTGAGTTTGAAACAGATTTGAGGTGCAGAGAATCTCTAGAGTAAAAGTATCGTGGGTCTCTGTTGGAAGAAATAATTTCAGACAGACCCAATTTCATCTGGCTGGTTCCATGTTCTGATGCTGTGGCTTATAAAAAATGTGTTGACAAATAATCAGAAAAGTATCTTTAAGATTTTCATGTGTGCACGTACTTTCTTTCTGCTTCCCCCTCAGTTGTTCATTCTCTGTTTACAGTTATGGATTTCTCTAGTGAAAGATGGAAGATGCTGTCTTCTGCTTGCAGCCATGCTTTTATGCTCTACAAAGAAGCTGTCTGCTGTTCACCCACCTTCTCTTTTCTCTCCGTCTACATCTCACTGCTCCTCTCGCCTGTATGTTCACAGGCAGGCAGTTAGTGCAGAAGCAGGCACCATGTCCGCCCCCACAAACCCAGAGGTGAAGGAACTGAACCCTGTCGACTTTATCCAGCTACAGCAGTACATTGAATGTGAGTACAGACAGGCGAGCAGGCGAGCAGGCGGGCGGGCAGCTTCTGCAGCGCTTAACATCCCTCCCCGCACACACTTCCACCCACACACACTCATTTACACTCACTCATGCTTTCTCATATCTGGAGGAGGCAACAATACTCTACCATGTTTCCTTTTTATTTATTTATTTATTTATTTTTGTGCAAGTTACTCAAACACATACTGTATATTGCTGTATTTCAGAAAAATACATTTTTAAATGACATTTAATCAAATACCCACTGAAGACTTGGTGAACTCTCTTTATTTGTGCGTCTTTGTGACGTGTGTGTTTTTGCTTCCAGATTGCAGCTTGAAGGTGAAAGATGTGCTGAGGGAGTTTGATAAAGATGGCAGACTGGCTCAGCACAGGCATGGAGAGGTGAGGGGACGGTGTGTCCTGATGTACGCCGTCAAGTCCACCCCTTCATAACTGACTCACACTGATGTCAGCTGCACATAAACCCAGCAACGAAAGAGTTATGAGCGCAGCTGTGTTAGTGTGAAATGGGACTGTGATTCATGTATATTGGACAGTTATTAATTATCCTTTTCTGTCTAATTAGATTTCTACCTATCGATCAATTCGACTAAGTTGTCACATTTAGGCAAGGCTGCAAATGTAAATGATCTCCTTAGGTTTGCCCACATAGCAGGTCCTGCTTTACAGTGAGTCCTCGTGCAGTATAAGTACAAATGTAATTAAAATTAGATCTTTAAAGTTCTGTATGACAGCAGCCCATACTGCCAACTAATTAGTGCCGAAAACAAATGTACTCGTTACTGATGGGATCTGGGGATCGCCTGCTGCCTGTCCTGCCAGAGTTTGAGGCTAAGATGAATGTTGAGATATGTTGAAGTGGAGGCCTTTGAGGTCAAACCTTGAAAATAATATTCTGCACAAGCTCCAGCATCACTGTGAGATCTCACGCTCAGAATATGTTTTGTGAATAACTCGGTTCATACCACAATAGATTTGAGCTTGATATCAGTAACACTGACTGAATTACAGCCAGCTTTGTGCTCGCTAATGTCAATTACCAGTAATCAATCAGAAACAACTAATCAGTTAGCCCAGTTAAGTTGCAGATGTTTATAAAGATTCTGACAACTTGTTTAGATATTTCTACCTGGATTATTGAGCATGCATCAGGATATTTTTAATAAAGATTCCTTTCTGAAAGGCTTTTTAAATCTATCCAGTGGCTCGTGAGATCTTTTGCCAACAAACAAATGGGGTCAACTTCAGCAGTTAAAGCAAATATCTTACCCAATGTGTAGCACTTGGAGTTTGCGTTGTAACTGACTCTCAGCTACTGCCATATGCATTTTTAACATGTTAGCTGTAAAATTGCCTGAGTTACAACCATTTTTGAGTTTTTGGTCAGTTGTCTGTGGCAGCTACACACAGACACACAGCCTCCAGTTAGGCCTGTCACAATAACTAATTTTGCTGGGCGATTAATTGTCTCAGAAATTATTGTGATAAACTATAATATTGTTTGAAATTTGACAATAATTAGTAATTATTGTCAAATTTAAGAAGAAATGTTGGTTACTTTTTATTCATTCAACCTTTATTTAGGCAGGTTAATCTCATTGAGCCGCGAGGACTCATTTACAAGAGAGACCTGGCTACAAACTAAGGATGATGACAACATTAACAATACAGCAATAGATCTACCCTGAACAATCAACAACAGACAATCACAAATAAAATAAATGACTGCGCTGTAACATCGCAGCTTACTTTTTTCACGTCAGCATGTCTGACTCTATTAAATCACTTGGAAGTACAGAGGCTTGAACAAGTGGGCTGGCTTCAACCACCCTCACTGCCTCACCTGCTTCGGATGTTATCATCCATTAAATGGCCATTATTAGTTGGTATCATCCCTATACGTAACGTTCAGACTGTCCTTCCTCTACCTCCTAGTAGGTTTTAAAGGTACATTATTTTTGCTGATAATGTAGGCACAGAGTTAAGTTAAGAGTCAAGAGTCTGGGGGTTACGTTTTATATGGATCTGGGTGTTAGGTTTAGGGTCAGGGTTAGGTTAAACCTCAAGGGCAAGGGGGTTAAGTTTAGGGTAAGTGCTCTGGGTCAGCTGTAAGGTTAGGTTTAGGAAAAGGGTTATGCAAAGCTGACTGAAATACACTTCTGGTTTTACACATGAGCCGCAATGCATATTATCAACCATAAAAATGTAACTTTTAACCTACTAGGATGTAGGAGGGAACAGTCTGAACGCTACGTATGGGGATGATCAAAACTAATAATGTCCATTTAATGAACTGATAATATCTGGAGCTGCTGACTGCCTCAGCCCATTCAGAAGACACATCTCAGTCCAGGTCTAAGGTGTCTTATGAAACAGCCTTATGCATTCCTGTGATGGTCTTGCGACCTGCATGTTTAGGGTGTACCCCATCAAGTGACTACTGGTGATAGATTACAGCTCCCCTCAGTTCAGAAAAGAGAGGCAGATAACAATGAATGAATGGATCAGAACTCTGCTGTAGCAACACCAATCATACAAAGCACAAACTTTTGAGCACAGCTTTGGACACTGTCTAAGCTCAGCAGTGTCTTAAGCTGCTCATTCCATTGTGCAAAAGAGCAAAAGAAAGTAGGAAGCAGAAAGCTCCACATCAGCTTTTGAGTTAAACATCAGCTATGTTCTTGGCTCTACCCCATCTCGATCGTTACTGTTTTGTGTGGGCTGCAGGCATGAAGCCAAAGAGATGAGTCCATCCTAAGCCTTCCTCTCTATGAACAACTGTCAGTGACAGAAGAGGGACTGATTTTTGTCCCCTAGGAGTCGGGCAAGATTGGAGAAAACACTTTCACTTTCATTGCAGCTCTTGCAGCACTTGCATTGCCACTAAAGGTGTGTGTGTGTGTGTGTGTGTGTGT
>JARVGV010000111.1:5209336-5229440 GCA_031762435.1 Hypsolebias longignatus
CAGTACCCCAGTTCAACCCATAGGATTAGTATAAACACGTTTTTAGACCAAATATTGCCGATTTAAACAAATATGCAAAAAACATGAAAATGAACACAGACATAGTGCTATACAATGTTTTACACACATTCTAGGGAGTTATCAGTTAAAAAAAGTTAATTTTGGGTTTAGTTTCCCTTTACCAGTGAAAATCACAATAATAACGTAACTTTGCAACTGTTAGGAGGTACTGGAGGGACAGTCTGACCGATACAAATGGGGATGATGACAACTGAAAACGTCCATTTAATGGACTGACAACATCCGAAGCCGCTGAAAGTTACAGCAATGGCACAACCTCTTATTCTGATCGTGCACATAGATTAAATAGTTATTGGCAGGTTCTGAGCAGAGAGAGTTTGACTGGTCGTTGTTACAAAGAGCAGCTGTAGCAGTCACATACAAGAATATCAGCAGAACAGGAGATCAATCTAAATAAGGATGGACTGACAAATCATGGGCTTCATGTTGTTTTTAAGACCATTTTCTATTTATTCACAACACCCAAACCTCCATCTCAGGTCCTGGTTCCTCCAGGATTGGAGTGTACCTGGACCACAGAGCAAGTGTTCTGTCCTTCTACAGCATCTCTGGAACCAGGACTCTCCTCCACAGAGTCCAGACCACGTTCACTCAGCTGCTCCGCGCTGGACTTTGGGTTAACAGCTATGGAGGCTATGCTGAGATTTGTCAAATGAAATTATATTTTTTAGTTTGTAACTTGGAGTTTATAGTTGTGATGTGACACTGATCAACTGATGATTATTATTATTTTTAGAGTTTTAATTTTCTTTGTACAAGTTTTCTTCATATACCATTGTAAACATCAGTTGTCTCAAAAATAATTTTCTCTCACTTATAAAGATTTGGTACAGACTGTTTTTTATGCAGTGAATACATTTATTTAGTTTGTCTAATAATTTGTGAACTTTATTTTTACATTGTAGAACCATTTTATTTCAAACTACAGCAACAAAACAAAATATGTTAATCAGTGAGAACAATAAAATGAAAATAGTCAACAAACAATATTAACGTAGATGCCTGCTTTAATGTACATAACTCAGGAGGACTGAACCAAGGAGCCAGCTTCCTCTAATTGATTATGTTCTTTCTTCAGCGGAACAATTTTATCAAGTGAAGTTAGCAATTGAAGTTGTAAAATTATCAACCAGATCATCCAAGTCACTGTTCTCTGTTGTATTACTTTGCAAAACAAAGGAAAACATTGCTGGAAGAGATTCTTTAAATTTGGTTACAGTGTTCTCTGAAAACCACCTGCTAAAGATGAAATTTACTCTCAGCACCTGTGTAGTAATTTGATGCAAACTCAAAGGTTATTAAAAATGATAAGACAGAACAGGACTATCAGGATGTATTAATAAGTACTTAATCTCTATACCATAATTCAGAACCAGACCAAGAGTGTGATGATAAGAATGAGTAGATGTGCGGACGTTTTGGATCAAAACAACTGACTTTATTAAATTATTAAAGGTTATGCTTAAGCTATCACTTTCTACATCTACATGAATATTGAAATCTTTTATTATGACTTTATTAGTATTCAAAAATAAATCAGACAAAAATTTGAGAATTCAGACAAAAACTGAGAAGGGCCTGGTGAATGATATATAACGAGTAAAAGAGGCGTTTCTGATTTCCATTTTGGATGGGAAAGACTGAGGGACACCGATTCAAAAGAATCCTAACTAATATCTGGTTTGGCATCAATCAATAATCCTGACTGAAAAATAGAAGCTACTCCTCGACCTCGGCCAATTGTTCTAGGAACATGAACATTTAAATAACAGGAGTGGATTAATTTATACTGATCAAATCTTACTTTTGTAGCCAGGTTTCTGTCAGACAGAAAAAAATCAATATGATGATCATTTCATTAACCACCAGGGATGTAGAGGAAATGATCTGATGTTCAAAAATCCACATTTAATGATTATGTTATTTTGGTAAAGTAACTCTTTATTTTAACAAGATTTTTATAGTTTATATTTTTAGAGCTAATTTTTGGTTTATTTAATTTGAGCCGTGGGCGAGTTGACACTGTTTAAATGGGGGTGTGGGTGGGTAACAGAGGAGAAGCAGCAGAGATGTGTGTAAGGCTACAACTCTGCTTCCTGTACTGGACCCTGTGTTGTCAATAAATTGGGGATAAACAAAATCAGCCATAGCCTATTTCTAGAAAAAAGAGAGGCTCCATCCAAAGTGGGATGGATGCCATGTCTCCGCGTCAGACCATGTTTTCCCCCAAAAGAACTCCAGTTATCTATGTAGCCCATGTCGTTGTCAGAACACCACCTGGACACCCAGTGGTTGAACAATGACATATGGCTAAACATGTCATCGCTAGTCAGGTTAGGGAGGGGGCCAGAGAAAACTACGGAGTCCGACATGGTTTTAGCAAAGTCACACACCGAAGCAACATTAATTTTAGTGACCTCCGATTGGCGTAACTGGGTGTCATTACAGCTGACGTGAATAACAACCTTACTGTACTTAGCCTTAGTCAGCAGTTTCAGATGAGATTCTATGTCGCCCGCTCTGGCCCCCAGAATACATTTAACTATAATCGCTGGAGACCATAGTGCCATGCTTCAGACTATGGAGTTGCCAATAACCAGGGTCTGCTTCTCAGCGGGTGTGTCACTGAGCGAGGGAAATCAATTAGAAACGTGAATGGGTCAATGGTGAACTGGGAGCTTAGCTTTAGCTCTATACTTAAACACTCAAACACAAACCACATCAACAGATTCCTTTTGATGCAGAGGAGCAGCAGTTCTCTGAGCTCTCTCTCTGAATGATGACTCTCTTCACTCTAGCTCTGGCTGAGCCCAGCCACCCAGAGAAACCCCTCGTTTCTCTTCTAGAACATAGATGGACCAAACTCTGTTCCAGCTTTGTGATTCAGGTCAATGTTTACCACAAACCAAAGTAATGCCATCAATAAATAAAAATGTTGGTCCACTGGTCCATCTACCCATCTGTTCTATCATTCCTCATAAACAAGATGCCCAGATACTTGAACTCTTCCTCCTCTCACCTCATACCTCGAGGAAACATTCCTTTGGTTTGGAACCGTGGACTCAAACTGCCTCTCATCTCAGCTGAAAGAACACAGAGTGCTAAATACTGTCTTTTGTTCTTCAGTCAGAAACGTTTCTGTCCTTTAATTGGAATTTTTTAAAATGTTTTCAACTTTGTAAACTTGCAAAAAAATTTATTTCCTCAACAAAATATCTAGTTTTTGTGTCTTCTGTGTTTTTGCCACAGGATGAGGTGGAGGAGCTTCGCTGTGAGATGCTGGAAATGAGAGACATGTTCCAGGAGGAGGAGGTGTACCAGCTGCAGGAGCTGCGCCTGCAGCTGGAGCAGGCCAAGAAGACTTGTCGCATCCTGCAGTACCGACTCCGCAAGGCCGAGCGCCGCAGCATCCGGGTGGCTCAGACTGGACAGGTGGACGGAGAGCTGGTCCGGAGCCTGGAGCACGACATTAAGGTCTGACGTCAGGGAGGGAGTTCTGGTGAACCTCACCCATGACAAAAAATAAAAACCCACTTTGGTTTGTGAGTGAATCACTTCTACACCAGCTGCTCACATGGACGTGATCTTTGGCTGCAGCGCCACAAAGTTCTGCTGGTTTTAACACATCAAGCAGTGATCATAGAGGAAGAGATTCACTAGCTGTCCATACTGTTGTTAGCTGAGCTGTGAAGTCCTTCCTGCTGCTCCTCAGCACCCCAGGCATGAAAATGACGATGAGTGGATCCCACTGGATCTTCAGGTTTTCTGCTCTGCTTGCAGGTTGCAAAGAGCGTGTTCCTCCGCCTGTACAACGAGCTGCAGGTGGTGCAGAAGAAGAACTCCCAGCTGGAGTGGGACAACGAGGCGCTCAGGGAGAAGACTCAGGAGCTGGAGGTGGCCAAGGAGGTCTTACAAAGCGAGGTGGACAAAACCAGAGAGGTGAGCTTCAACACCTCCAACTCTGTCACATGTCTTCAGCATTAAAGGTTTATAAAAATAAACCTCAAGTACAGGGATCTGTAGATTCTTCTACTTAAACTTTTATCACGGGCCACCAAGGGCAGTAATACTGTATTTTAGCTTGTGCTAGTGTGAGAGCGCTCGTTCTTCTGTCATGTTAGCTGAAGAATTAAAGGAACTAGAGGAGGAATTTCAATTAAATCTTCAGGAAGAAGTCAATGAATGTACACCCACCCCTGATGAAGCTGAAGCCAACACAATTCAAGCTCCAACCAGCATTAGACTTCACAAAAAGGCTTAAACTCAGCAAACTGTCCCCATCTGGAACTGATATTTGGTATGGTAGCAGGTAGTGTTGTAGTCAAGACCAAGACCAGAGTGTACCGAGACAAGACCAAGACTTTTAGGGTTTGAGACCATGTCGAGACCAAGACCTTAAATAAAATAAATGAAATATAAATGTTTATTATAAAATATATTTTATAACAGTTATATACTGAAACTTTAAGTTTGCTATTGAATGAATGTATCAGCTTTTATACATTTTCAAAGCTACACAAAGAAATCATTCAGTGACCTAACTTCATGTGATTCAACAATAAAATGACACAACTGTTAAACTGGAAACAGTTTCATCACATGCCAAACCTTAAAAAACTGAAGTGGCAAAACACTGTTCATAAGTCTGAACTCAAGACCAAGGATAACATATAGTTACACAGTGGTTTCAATAAAATAGTGGATATACACCTAAAAAGTTACAAAGTACATAAATGGATATTAGTCACAAGTGTATTATTTGTGATTTAAAAGGGTGAATTTTATAACTGATGATATGGCAGATATCTTCTCCGGCGCCAAGACAATCACTTCTCACTTTCTTGGAGTGACAAGTGTTGCCAGATAGAGTCGAGGTTTTCCAGCCTAAAAACCTATTAAAAACTGCCACATCACACAAAAATCCACCTAATCAATATATTGTTACAGTATATTTACTGTTTCAACATGAACACACATCAGTACAAGCCAAGGTAATTTAACAATATGTGGCAAAATGCAACAATCCAATAAAAATCTTCCCAGAGTTCCCAGCAAAGAATGAAAACTGCCCAATCTGGCAACACGGGGAGTGATGCGTGTGAGTGAAAGGGGGTGGGCGTGACAACAGTAACAAAACATTTATTTAGCAGTGAGTCACGTTATTGCTTGGATTTGAACCAGTGCATTTTGCAGCCACTAAAAACAAAGATGTTGACAAATAAACTGGACAATATTCTGGCAGTTTAGTGATGTTTCCACAGTTGTGGTCTTGACTGGTCTTGAAATAAAATCCAGAGTCCTCAATGTCAGAGACCAAGAAAAGACCGAGACCAAATACAGACGAGTCCGAGACAAGACCAAGACCATCAAAAAGTGGTCTTGAGACCAAGACCATCAAAATGTGGTCTTGAGACCAGTCTAGAGACCAAGACCGTCAAAAAGTTGTCTTGAGACCAGTCTAGAGACCAAGACCGTCAAAAAGTGGTCTTGAGACCAGTCTAGAGACCAAGACCGTCAAAAAGTGGTCTTGAGGCCAGTCTAGAGACCAAGACCATCAAAAAGTGGTCTTGAGATAGTCTCGAGTGCTACAACACTAACTCCTGGTAAGCCCACCCACTGCAGCCCACGTCACAGAGACAGTGCAGTTTATTTTCAGTTGATGATCGAGGAGTTAGAGGAGGATGATGTGATATTTCTGTTGTCATCTGAGGAAGAGCACTAATTTGTAAATTTGTCATGAAAAACCTGCCACCATTTCCTCCTGCAATGGGAACATGTCCCTACACTTATCATCCAAGGTGCCCTCTCTCCCAGTGACCACATCTACAGAGATACCGTCTCCTCTATGCACAAAATTGTCCTATTTCATTCCACACATTATCTGACTTTTTATCTTTATTTTTATTATCTTTAATGTATTTGACTCTCTTTTTAAGTTTTTCTGGAACTGCCATGTAAAAAGGGCTATGTTTTCTAACAGCCTTGGCCAGCTGCTCCTCAGTGGCTCTGCCTCTTTACCATATAAACAGGCCCACAAAGTTCTGACCAGTCACACACTACTTGGTGTACATGCCTGTGAGACAGAAGTTCTGTCAGCCGCTTGTGCACAGAACAAGTTCTTGTCAAAGAACACAACTACCTGAGTAAAAACACATTTCAGCATGTGTGACAAAATGTAAATCTTTAGTCTTGTAGCAGTGAGAGACACCCTGTGAAAAAAGACAAATACATCTACTTTTAAGGTATGAGAGTACAGTTTAGAGTTTGTTAGCAAAATTTTGGAAAGTTTAGACAGCTCAAAAGTTAGTCTGATTATTATCACCTGTTGAGTAAAAGCTATAAAAATGTATTGTAACATCAGTTCAATCGTGTAAAATCCCACTTTCTTTGACCCATTTAAACTTTGAACGCTGTTTCTACTGTGAAGTCTGATCTGCAGAGCTCCAAACACAACTGGGTTTTCTCCATCCATTTTTTAAAATCTTATTGTTGTGAACGGACAAACCTTTCACAGTTTTTGTGAAATTTGTCCAAGTCAAACACGCACCATTATCAACGGTCCCAGAAATCTATTCCAGACCGAGCTGCACATTTTGATGTAAAACTGACCCGTTTCTTTTCTTGTGCTGTGTGTCATGAAAATGGTCACAAGCTTTGGGTGTTTCAACGCTTTAGCATGAGCACCTTTAAGAAGTGATTTCTTTCTTTGTTTTAAAGTCCTGAGGCCAACAGAGAGATTTAAAAAAATTCCCAGCAGCCTGTTAGTTGATGCTGATTCCAATGCTGTGCTGAGTCTGTGCATTAAACCTCAAACTAAATTTAGACTGACGTTTTGTTTCTCAGTGAGCCACAACATATCTCAGTGCTGCACGCAGATACAGAACAAGACGAACTACCTGTATTTTGATTCTGCTCACAGCATCGAGTTCAATCATCTACAAACTGGTCTCATCACAGATCATGTTCTGTTAGGAAGAAGCAGGATCTGAGTCTGGGATCTCTGAAGGTTCAGCTGAGAAACGTAGTGATCCAGTCTTGTTACCGTCTCTCAACAATGAGAGAAGAGGAAGCGGGAAGGCCCAAACTGAGCCTCTGTGGCATAACCACTCAAACCCAAGACTCTTTCTCCAGTCTTTTACGTGTCAGCGTCACATCAGTCCCACAGTGACTCCAGTTGAGCCATCAGTCTAGCCTTGTGTTCTTGTTGCTTAAAAATAAGGAAGCAGTCAGTCACTCGGCACAACACTCACACAGATACATGCGTGCAAAGAACAGACACCAGACATAACCACAAATGTTCTTCTCCAACAAGAAATCAACCAGTCTGATACAAAGATGTTACCCAAAGGGGAACAGTTCTGCCATCATGGAGCGTGGGAGGTTGCTGTGCTGCGTCTGATGCAGGGAGTCTGTGTGGGCCGTCAAGACACAGGATGTGGGCGAGAAATGTGCAGGAAATCCACCGTAAAGATAAGAGAATCCAACTGCCTGCAGGGCTCAAAGAGACAGCGTGCGGGTACACAGATGTCTATATTTACACATCAGTTGGAGTGTGTGTTTAACACACACGAGAACTTGTCACATGCAATAAACTGGACCAAACGGCTACTTCAGGACAACGAGTGTTGCAAAAGATGAAATTTTAAGAACATTAAAGGTCATCTCTTAAGGAAACACCAGCCTTGTTTCATCCCAGCGTTTGAAAGATTTAAATAAATTATTTGTTAGCGCTCAGAATACAACTTGGAAATACAATACACAGAATACAACTTTCAGCTACTATCACACCAAATCTTGTTAAGGTTGATTAGCTTGTGCAGCCATTCCTGCAAATCTCATTTAAATTCATCCTCTGGTGTTTGAAATATGTTGCTAAAAAGACGGACAAATGAACACGTACACTAGAGCAAAAAAAAAAAAAAAGGCAGGCAATGCATTTGGAAGTATCAGAGTTTGCAAACATGAACAACAAACAAAGCCAGCCCAGTTGGATGACTCAGATCTTCTGCAGAACTGATCCGGCCGTAATGTTTAACATCTGAGCAGAGTACATGCAAAACCCCGTCTGATCCTCACAATCTGCATCTGAGCATCTAAACTGCCAGTTTGCTGAGCAAACAGCCCTGAGTCGATACCTTAGAGGTTATATTGTCTCTTTGTGGCTTCAGCATCCTCTTTTCCCAACTGTGACTCATTTTTTTCAACTGATATTTTGTTAATGAACAACACAGAACCTGCAGCCTTTCCAGCATGAAGTCATTTATTCAGCCTTATGTGCTGAAAACTTTGGTCTAATAAATCATATAACAAGTCACTTTTCCTGAACACATTTGCTCTTCATCTGGTTGTGCTGAATAAAAGATTATTTTGTAATTCTTTGTGGTTTGCTTGCTGGTTTGCAGTGGGCGAGCCTCAGCACTACACGGGGACTTGTTTCCGTTCGACATTAAATGTGAGGCAACACGTGACATGAAGTATGGTGGCAGTTGGGCCGTTGTTTCTTTGTGTTGTACCAATAAGTGACGGTACAACGCCTGCAGCTGTCAGAGAAATCTGATCAAACAAACACAGACCGGACAAAGCTGATTGGCTGAACTTGATCGTATATCATTTATTTGCAGAAAAGTAGTGTAAGTTTTATTGGGTTATTGAAAACAACATATTTCTGACTACATGCAGATAGGTTGATGTTATTAACATGAGAGTTATTGTGTGTTGTCAAGCGTGACACCCAGATCTTTAACCTGAGCAGACAGAGAAATAGAGCACATGACACTTGTGAGGGTTTTGGCTAAGATGGAATAAGGATCTCTGTTTTGTCACTGTTCAATTTATAAAAAGTATTTGAGAACCATAGTTTTAATTCTTGAATACAATCAGAAAGGGAAATACTGGGAGAGTAAAAGTTGGTTTAGTGAAGAGGTAGATCTAGGTGTCATCTGCATAGCAAACCAATACTGTACTGAACTTAAGGACAATATGAAAAATTATAAGGAGATAAATAATAAACATAAGAGGTCCAAGAATTGAACCCTGTGGAACACCAGAACTAACAGGGGTTGAAATAGACTTGAATCATTTCAGTTGATACAAGTGAGTGCAGTATGAAAAATAAGAGGTAAACTAATTAAGAAGAGTGTTGGTAGTTCCTATAGCTGGAGTCTGTTCAGGAGAACGTTACATGAGATGGATTCAAAGGCCACGCCCAGACTCAGGAGAATGAGGGTAGTCGACGGTCCAGAAGCAGCTGCCATGAGCAGATCGTTGGTGACTTTTACAAGAACTGTCTCTGTGGAAAGAAGAGGACAGAAACCAGACTGGATGTACAAGGACAGACTGTTGTGACGTTCCTGGTAAAAAATAAATAAAAGTTCGGAATTTATGCCGTCATATGCCATCTCTGTGTTCCTCAAAGTTTGTAGAGTTCCTGGATCAAGCTGATGCTGATGCAGCAGTGAGAGCAGAGATAATCAATGTTTTTATGTCTATTTTTTGTAATTCATTGTGTATGTTGCCTATGTGTTGCCTGTTGTTTGTTTGTTTGTACAGAACTTTGGTTGGCCTTGTGGCTGTTTTAAGTGCTCTATAAATAAAATGGTATGGTATGAAGCACATCAGACGCATAAAGAAATCATCCTCTTGATTTATTCAATGCTGAAACAGCTCAGTGTGAAAAAAAAACATAGTTAGTAAAACCAGGACTTTGCTAAAAGCAAAACTTTTTAAATAATGAAAGATTAACTGGGGAGTCACTTAGTTTAATGTTATTTTTAAGTGCATGTGTCATTGAGACAGACTAGATGACTAAAGGAAAACTGTTGACAGAAACAAACTAATGTCTGAGTCCAGGTGCTGAACCAAACTTCCTATTACATTTTATTTATGTATTTATTTATTTATTTATTTGTTTTACAATTTTTAAAAACAAAGTAGGAAGTAAAATGCTTAGTCTCCACAAACATAATCGTCATAAACTTGTTTCCTGTTTGAAGGAGTCAAAGCAACAAGCCTGATGTCTGGTGATACGTTTTTTTATTTATTTCTCTTTACGGCTCAAGTGTCAGACAGTCGTGATCATTTTGGGTCACCCCCCCATTCAGAACCCAACAGCTGCACGTCACTAACACTACTGTATGTGGGGAGGGGGCACGGGTGATTAACTTCAAATTTAAACACGACGAGAGGTCCAACAAGCCTGACCTAAGTACAGCACATCTGTTTTTTCTTCCTGGCCTGCTTTCAAAAGTATTTCTGCTGAGTAGATTCAATCTGAATTCAACCAGGATTATAATATGATTTAGTGAAATTGTCCCAGAGTGTTCAGGATGAGCCTCAGATTAACTATTTGGTTGTTCAGCAGGTCCTTCTTTTCTGAGATGATTTTATAATGTTTGAGAACATGAAGTCAGATAAAGAACCAGCTGTTGTTGTTGCGTTACTTCCACCCTGCATGCGCACACTTTTACAGACACATCACTGAAACACCATCGAGTCAATATTAGACTAAGTGTCTGCCATTTAATGTGTTATTTCCCCTGATGGCAAACATTTGAAAAATCATTAAGAGTGGGTTGCAGTAGCACTGAATCACTGTAATTATTATTATTCAGTGGATAATGTTCAATTTTTGTCACAATCTATTATGCTAGTTGTATAAAAAAAAAAGGTTTGTACACAACAATATGATTTGGTCCAAACAAGCCCTCTTCAGAGCTCAGTGGTCGTACTTCACAGTAAAAATACGGAGACTTGATTATGATGTTGGGTTTACAGGAACACCTATGAAATGGTTTAAATCATATTTATTTGATGGATTTTAGTTTATAAATGTACATAATTAATCTTCTTCATACACCAAAGTTAGTCATGGAGTTTCTCAGGGCTCAGTGCTTGGACTATTTTATTTTATTTTTTCTTTCGGATGCTCCTTTCTTTAGCGGTAGCCACAACAAATTGTCACACAATGACTTGGCAATTGTTTTTACTGATTTTTTTTTATTTTTTTTTTACCAGATGCCCTTCCTGACACAACCACAGTCCACCAAGCTACCACAGTCCTCTGTGTGGAGCAGAGAGCTGCTATCTAGGGCACCTGGGGGAGTAGATGGTGGGGGTTGAGGGCCTTGCTCAAAGGCCCAGAGTGGGACAAATGAGGGTGGAGACAGGTGTGGAAGTTTCACCTTTGCCACCCACATTTTGATGTTAATGGTCAGGGAGTTGAACCGGCTACATTCCCATCACTGGTCCACCTTGTCTATCCTCTAAACCACCACTCCCCCTGGACCTATACTCTGTACTTTTTATGCTTCCATTAGGTAACGTTATTAAACAGCATGGGATACATTTTCATTGTTATGCTGATGACACACAATTATATTTGTTAGTTTGTCAGTTACTTAGACTACAATCATGTCTTGAAGACATAAAAACCTGACCCTTAATTTTCTCCATTTGAAGACAGACAAGACTGAGGTTTTGGGTTTTGGACTTGAGCATTTTAGGAATGAATTTTTCAGTCTTTCACCCTCCTTGGATGACATTAATCTGGCCTCCAGTTCTTATGTTAAAAACCTTGGTATTATTTTTGATCAGGACAGGTCTTTTAACTTCCATATTAAAGGAGTTGCCAGGACTGCTTTCCTCCACCTGCGTAATATCACCAAGATTAGAAACATCTTGTCCAAAAATGATGCAGAAAAACTGGTTCGTGCATTTGTCACATCTAGACCAGACTGTTGCAATGGGTTATTATCTGGGTGTCCAAAAACGGAGACAACTTCTGTTGTAACTTGGAGATATATAAATAAACTGACTTGAATTGAAACATCATTCAAAGTTTAAACATGTCAAAAATAGTTGGACTTTACATGAGTCAGCTGACATTTTCTCTGTTTTGTTCACAGTTTTGGACGTATCATTCTGGAGGTTTGATGTTCACTTTGGAATCAATGCAATGAAGTTAAAATTTCAAAAATTTTTAAAATTTTTGCAAACACTTTTTATTCTTAGAAACTTTACGACTTTATTAGAATTTATTAAATGTGATGGACAGGAGACCTGTCCAATTTGTCTTCCATCTTTCACATGGTGACTGCTGGACATGAGCACCAGTGACGCCCATGACCCAGAAAGGAAGAAGCGGGTAAAGATGATGGATGGATTTATGCAACAAACTACAGTATAGGTATTGTTGTCCTCTTTCAATTTTTCTCAGAGTGCACTTTCAAACTCATTAATTCCAATATATCTGAGCTCAGATTTGTTTTCTTCAGAACCGTGAGTGATTAGTTCTTTTTTTACTTTTCATATCTGCAACACAGTGAAAACATTAAATTAAATGTATGACCAGAGCGTTCTGCTGCTCACAGGTCAAGAGAGTTAAGACACAGGTTTACCACAGCGGCTTTTTGTTTGAGGCTTATTTTTTAGTCTGTTTTCTTGGAAGCATAAAAGTGTATGATACATATTTGCAAAATTGTACTTTTTAAATTATTTTAAATACATACATGTATTAAAGTTAAGTCAGGATCTCTGGACAGTTTCTTTGTGTTGAAATGTTTCATCCTTCATCCAAAGGACTTCATCAACCTGAAGAGCCACAACAAACTCATAAGTTGCTTGCTCACATAGTGGGTCAAACAGTTTTATGGTGGTTGCTGGAGTCTGCCCTCTCCCCCGTCGACTCCACTGAGGTTGTCATGGCCAAGATGGTTCAAAACATGAAAGTTCATGCTCAATAATCCAGGTTAAAAAAAAAAATCTAGTTTTTGAGATTATTGAACATGAACTTTGACACACATGCATGATTTTTTTTATGCAAAATGCAACATTTTTGTTTTGATCATGTTCTAAACATACAATGCTTTTCATTTGTTTCAATAACAAATTAAATATTTGAATGCTTTTATTACATACTTATGAATAAAACAGAAAATTAAAGTCAGTCAGAGTCCAAGAAGAAAACAGATGAAGTCTTGCTTGTAGTTGACATGGCTGAAAAATGATGTCAGCAGTAAAAATAACTGAGGACGATCAGATGTTTCCTATAGACGTCCACTGGGAAAGGAAGAAAACCTTTTTGATCTACTTATGGCAAGTTCAGAAAACAACTGAACATTTTGTTTTAGCTTGCATTAAATGAATAATAAGTAATAAATGTTCCAACCCAGACCATATTTCTTTTTCCCAGCCTGAAGGGTCAAAGATCGAGCCTCTGTTATTTGAAATGGCTGTGAACGTTCACGTGAGCACAGAAAGGCCTGAAATACAATGACAGGAAGTTTCATGGAGTTGTTTCTTTAAACACACTGTAGTGACAGTTTGAAACTTCTCAGAAACTGTAATGCGTTCATGTACATCATTATTCAGAGTGGCCAACACTTTAAGACCAATGTCCTGCAGAGCTCCACACTTACTGCGCCCGAGACAGGCCTCGGCTACGTCTTTCTGCCTCTGCAGACAGGAAGTGGCTGGGATCAGTTCGTCACATTTTTCTTCCAGGAGGCGCTGGACGAACTTGGCCTGCGGGTGCTAATCGACGGGACGCCTCGGCAGCGCATTGTCCTGATGTGCTGCCATGTCTGAGAGCTCAGCGTCTGGGCTGCAGGAATGCTGGAAGCTGTGGTGTTTGTGGGACAGAGGAGAGGATGCTTTTTTTTTTTTTGTCCCTGGCAAAGTGTGGAGCCCGACGTACTGTGTTCTCAGAAAACAGTAAACTGGGAGCTGAGAGTCACTGGTGGTCTTTATTATTGACACTGTAAACCACAAACAGCCTCAGATGAAAACTTAAAAAAAACTTTAAGATAAAAACTTAAAATAAAACTCATAATTCCTGCTGAACTTTGATGTTTCCAATTCACACCGTAGAGTGTGGTTTTTACTGTACACAACCGTGTTCTTTTATCTATTCACAAACTTGAGTCTTCAAAACGTTCTCAGTCATCAGGAGAGGGCAGAACTGACTCATCTGTGGTGATGAAACATGCAACACTTCTGCGTAAAACGACGTCTCTGTGAGGGGGATGTGAGAGCCTAATGACAACTATGAAAGGAGACACTCGACGTGTTGTAATATCACAACACTCAAACCTACAGCCGATTGTTTTAACACGGTGGAAAGAGGAAGTTCGTGCGTTTGCTTCGTCACTTTGTGGTTTCTGTGCCAGCTTCCTCTTTTTCTTCTTAGAGAGTACAGTCGTTTCAAACAAACATATTTCAGCCGTGGACATGGAAATTATCACTATATTCAGCTTTTATTTGAAATAAATCTATAATCTCACTTTACTCACTGGTTCCACTTCATGTTGTTGTTCTGTTTTAGCATAATAAATGTGTGTATAACACACTGACTGTGGCCAGTGAAATGAAACACACTGTTGTAGCAGATCCTGTGGTAGAGTTCCAGAAAACAAGACCGCAGCGACTAAAAACACACAATTCTGTTTTTACTCTACAAATACTGATGGTATTAATATTTGTATTAAAAAATTTAATTGATGATTTTCTTCAATCCGCATGGGGTCAAAATCATACATACAAACTCAAATAAAAAAAATACACTTACCTAAACTTTGAATTAATTAGTGGTGTTAAAAGTACCATATTTTTCTCCCTATAAGTCGCAGTTTTTATCCTAATTTACATTATGGGCCAAAGCATTTCAACTTCTTGTTGGTGACCATGATTGACTTCAACTTGTAGTTTTTCTCTATCCGCCTAAAAAAAATATTTATTTGACATCACTTTTAGGACCGACCAATACTCGTCAGCCTTGAATGAAAGGAGGTTGGTTCAGATGCTCAGAAATGACTCGGGAACCACCGAGGCTCAAGTCTGTCAAGACTAACATGAAAAACCAGTCTCTGTCCACAGTGAAGCCGTCATGAACTGAGAAGGTGCTGACCAAGAAAAGAGCTGCTGCTCCAACACCTTCAGGATCAACTGAAGGTTGCAGCTGCTCACCTGGATGAACCTGCAGGAAGCTTCATGTTCAGATGAAGGGAGGTTGAAGCAGTCCTGATGCATGCTCAGTAATCTAACCAGGTTCAGTCAGGTCCTCTGGACGGGCCCTTCTTTGTTGAAACGTTTCGTCTTTTGTCCCAAAGACTTTTCATTGTGACTGAAGACGTCTAGATGATCAAGATGTCTTAAATCTGTACCGTGTTCAAGAAATTGGAAAACAATTTCACGAGCAACCGTATCAAAAGCTGTGTTCAAATCAAGAGCACACATTAAGTTTTCTCTGCTCGTCTTCTTCACGACAATCTGTCCCGTTCATCACAGATTCAATCACCTGAGATGAAGGGAACTCCTTGTGACCTAAAAGAAACCGAACACACGCTCAGCGGGGCAGACGTTTTCTTTTCTAGCTGAAAGGAAACTGTGGTTCTTGCAGGTTTCTCCTCCCCCCCACCCCTGTTGGTGGCTTCAGTCTTAGTCTGATACCGAGAAGCAAGGCTTTGTGTAACTGGGGGATTTCACCTGCGTCAGTGCAATGAACCGTGCTAACTCTCCACAGAGTCCCGTGCTCACTGTTCAACAACTGACTCCTGACCTCGGACACATCCAGGAAACTCTGAGACAATAACACCACTGCTTCATCCAGCTCCAGGGTCTGGAAAAAAACAGGAGGAAACTGGGAAGAAGAAAAAAAAGTTGTAGATGAAAAGGGGCCAAAAGCAGGAGCCAGTCTGAGTGAGTCACTGGTGGCCGGGGTCCAGACCTGGAGAGGAATCCTGGGACCTGAGACCTGAGACCTGAGACCTGAGACCTGAGACCTGAGACCTGAGACCTGAGACCTGAGACCTGAGACCTGAGACCTGGGACTGGTCTGAGCGAGCCTGAGAGGAGCTGCTGGGTTTGGGGAGTTCCTGAAGGGCTGAAACACCTCCTCCCTGCTCTTGAAGGTTTGGGGCCTCGTGCAACACTTCTTGGCTGTTGTCCTGTGGGACCTGTGAAAACATTCCCCACCCTCGTGCACGCCTCCACCAAGATACAGTGACAACACACCCAAGCACCACAAAGTGCCCCGAAGACCAGCGGAGGAGACTCCTGCAGGAGGCGTGGAGGCAGCAGAGCAGCTTCCTGTCTGAGGCTGTGACCTCACTAATGGACTGGAAGCAGAAAGTTACTTCACTTCAGGATTTCCTCCACAAATACATTTACTGTAGCTGTAAACAACGTCCTGACACAGAGCAGCGGGTGGAAAAGTTTTATTTTGTGATTTCTGGTTCTTTTATTGCTTTTGATTCCCTCATCATCACCTTTTTAAAGAGAGAGAGACGCGTTTGTAGCACAGATGTCTGAGACTTTTACTGGTGCCATTAAACATAAAACAGTTTAATTAAAACAAATGTTCCAAGGCATTCTTTATAAAAATCCCTCCAAAATTAAAAAAGAGAGTAAAACAGCTACAAACCTTCTTCTTCTTATCTCAAATTTTTACCTTTAAAGGAGCTCAATAAATGTGAAAAACAAAAACTGGACTCAACTTTCTAACACTTAAGGACTGGACGATTGAACTCAGAAAGTAAAAAAAAAAATTTAATTAATTTTTATTTGATTTAGAAGTAAATTATTCTGAATGCAGCTCTGGTCATCTTTTGACCCTCAGGCTTTTTGGATTTGTTGTTGCAGGATCTAAAGATGCAGATGCCCATGAGACATCACTTCATCAAACAAAACAAAAAGTTGACATGGCAACAAACACGAACGTGAACAAAAATACAGAGCGCACGTGAAACAACAGGCCGGTCTGATCAGGTCAAGTTTACTCCACTGTTTTCAGGCGAAACCAGAACATTTCTATTGTTCAGCTGTTTGTGTACAACAGGGATCAATTATTAATCCAGGTCCAGGTGAGGAAGTTTTTGTCAACTCCCAGCATTGTTTCAAGGGAAAACACAGTTTGCATGAAATGACACACGTGCACTACGAGCGGCAGAAATAATGGTTGCTAAATAGTTTTTCTGCAGTGGATGATCTGCTGCTCACCTTTTCAGACCAGAGCTTCTGACGCAGAACTCAAACTCATCCTCGGTCCAAACAAACGTGTTTATTCAACATGTTGGTCCTGACTGTCTTCATGCTCAAGACCAAAGTGTTAGCATGCCTGCATGTTGTGGAAATACAAAACTCACAGCAGCAGCACATGGAGAGGACAGAGGATGCAACGTTTCTTTTGGTCTAATCTAAACAGGGATTGTAATCATTGTTATGTTTTCATCCATCCATCTATTCATTATCTTTACCAGTTTCTTTCTTTTTTGAGGGGGTCACAGGGTTCATGTGATGCCCATGACCAGCCATCACTGGGTGAGAGGCAGGAGACACCCTGGACAGGTCTCCAGTCCATCTCAGGGACACAAAGAGACAAACAACCATTCTCTCTCTCTCTCTCCTAGAGACAATTTAGAGTTATCAATCAGTCTAACATGAATGTTTTTGGTCTGTGGGAGGAAACTTGAGTACCTGGAGAAAATCCACGCATGCACAGAGAGAACATGTAAACTTCACCCAGAAAGGCCCCGGACCAGGATTTGAACCAGGGTAACCTGTTCGCTGAGAGGCAGCAGCTCTACCAGCTGTGCCACCGTTATATTTTCAATATCAGAAAATCTATAATGTTTTCAGGAACTCATTAATGTGTCCAGAGGATCTAAAAGGACTGGGAGGAGCGATTACAAAAAACTTCATGAAGGCAGCTGAGAGGGATGAATATAGGAAGCAGGTGTGAATGGTTACCAGAGGGGCAGGACTGTGGAACAAGGACGGTCGAGCAAATGAAGTGATGAGGAGAAACACGAGGAATAAACTTCATAACAATAAAAGAGCAGCATAATCAAATAATGACCAAAACGACAACAATGAGTAAATAAAAACAAAACTATATGCACCAGAATCAGGCTTGACTCTGAGAACAATCAGCCGAGGATTGTTTGGGCTTATTTAGGCTGAAAACAGGTTGTGACTTCCAGGATCAGTAACTTCTTAACTTGTTATCAACTGCACTTTAATAAATGTTAATTTAATACATTTTATTCAGCTGAAAACTAGTCAGAGGGATTATGCTGCCCTCTAGTGGTCATCTACGGTACACCGCTGATCAGTCACTGTTGAAGGTCCATACTTTCACATTTGAAACTGGTGATCAGCTGGTAGAGCTGCTGCTTCTCTGCGAGCAGGTCCCTGGTTCAAATCCCGGTCCGGGGGCCTTTCTGGGTGAAGTTCGCATGTTTTCTCTGTGCATGCGTGGATTTTCCTCAGGTACTCCAGTTTCCTCCCACAGACCAAAAACATGCATGTTAGACTGATGGTAACTCTGAACTGTCTTTAGGTGTGAGTGAGAGAGTGAATGGTTGTTTGTCTCGTTTGTCTCTATGTGTCCTTGTGATGGACTGGAGACCTGTCCATGATGTCCCCCGCCTCTCGCACAATGGCTGCTGGACATGGACGCCAGTGACCCCCGTGACTCAAAAAGGAAGAAGCAGGTTAAAGATAATGGATCAATGGATGGGTTGATCCCATGTAGCTAGAGGAAATTAAAAACACACTCTAAACAAAACTTAGGGCTCCAAAGAGGTCAAGACTGTCTTGTCGGGGCGTCAGTCCTTTTTTATTTAGGGGTGGCCACTGAAATAAAAATACCACAGCAATGAATAATTTTGCAACTCATTGCAGACATTTAAATATTCATACAATTTACAACAAAACAACCACATCCATGGAGGGAGCAGGATGTTCAAGATGCCAAGCAGAAGCCATGCAACATGAACAGTTTATAAGTTTCTGTATAGAGGTGTGGGCCAACTCCTGAAATGTTTGCTAACCTGGAGACCAATGCAGTAAACATTTCACTGCTGCAATGCTGATGTTTTTGGGCCAAGACCTTCAATGTGCACTTGGCTCCTTTAAGTTTGAGGCCAGAGTTCTTGACCAGCAGAATATCGCCTCCAGGTTGAGGGGAAGTCTTTGTCTCAGGAAGATGACTTTAAGTAATGTTCCCAAATAATGGTATGATGGAGTGGGGGATGGATGGAGTGATGGATTACGGCCTCATCTTCTGTAATAAGGGCATTGCTTCGATCAGTCACAGTGAAGAAAAACTTGAGTTCAAAGGCAAATTTCTCAATATACTGGTTTGTCTACATTCCTAACCTCACTTATGGTCAAAATGCTTGTATCATGACTGAAAGAATGTGATCCTTTGTAGGATGGCCGTGCTCAGCCTTAGAGATGGAGTGAGGAGCTCAGTCATCTGGGGAGAGCTCAGAGTAGAGCTGCAGCTTCTTCACATTGAAAGAGTGAGCTGAGGTCATTCGAGCATCTGATTAGGATGCCTCCTAGATGCCCCGGTTTAGTGCTTTTCTGTGCACGTCCCATTGGTAAGAGGCCATGCTGGAGGGATTATGTACTGCCTTGAGATCCCCCAGGAGGAGCGAGACAGTGTCACTGGGGATAGGGATGTCTGGGTTTCCCTCCTGAACCTGTTATCTCTGTGACCTGCCCATGGATAAGCAGTAGAAGATGGAGATGGAGTTAACCACAAAGAGAACTAAGTGAGATAATTTATCATGTTTTGAAAATAAGACGAGGGAGTCTTCTGTCGTGTTTACGGTGTTGTGCTCCACATCAACACGGCTGAGTTCTGCTTTATGCCTCTTTTTTTGTTCCACACTGCCTGCTTCATTTCTGAAAACACGTCTGTGCAGCACTTAGCTGCCTCCATCAGTGATTAACTTTTGGAACGTTTAGAAAGCTTGAACATTAGTGGCTGATATAATCTAAATCCGAGCTGAACATTCTGTGGAAATTTTTTAAAATATAAAAAACAGGTATTGTGTAAAAAAAAAACTGTTAGAGATGTTGAACTACCTGCTCAGCCACATAAAGTTCATCTTTGACCCTGTTTGAACTTTAAATGATGTGAGATATGTCTGAGGAGCTTCAAAGAGGGCTGAGTTTTCTCACTTGTTTCAAGTAAATTCCACTTTTGTTCGTGTCAAAATTCTTTATATATACAAAG
>JARVGV010000111.1:5387185-5401482 GCA_031762435.1 Hypsolebias longignatus
GTCACTGGGGGGCGACGGCCGTAAACGTGAAACGCCGTAAACCGATGACGCCGTAAACCGGGGACTACCTGTATATTTTTTATATTTAAGGCTTCTCTCACTCTCATAAACACTTCATATGCTCTTAAACACTTTGGTGGTGATGACGATGAGATGAATGTACATGACACAATAATAAAAAAAAATTAGGTTTAAAAAACCTGCAATACATTGACGCGGCAAGAAGTGGTTCGTGATATAACGCGGGACGACTATTTGCCACATAAATTTGACAATTCCTCAGCAATTCCCTTAGAACACCATTAAGAGGAGTGACTTACATTAGTCTAAAAACACAACTCTGATAAAGTTCAGGCCTTACTAATAACAGATCACATGTTTATTAGGAGTTTTATTGTTGTTTTTGCATAAAGCGTAAATCGTTATTGGGTTTAAATCACAGTAGAACAACAAACCCCATCAAAACTTCACACGGCGACAACAAATCTACTTCGGAAACAAACTCATTTCAGAGGTCGCCATGTGTTGCGGCGACTGCTGGCTGCTCTCGACTTTAAATGAGGTAGTTAATGAATCGGCCGACTGAGGAGCCGGGGTGAAATGTCTCCCTAACAGCAGAGGGGCTTCGCCAGGCCGACACATCGACAAATCACGCCGCAGCTCATTGCATATTCAGGCTGATAGCCGAGCTCTGGGAGGGCCTGGATCCCATCGGTGTGTGCCGCTCTCGACTCAGTGTTTCTGGGATGGTTGGAGGAGCACGGAAGCAGTTGGGCTGGTGATTTATGCAGCGACAAACATTATAGATTGATTTGAGATTGGCTGTCAGGGGATGGAGACATGAGGAGGAAATAAAATGCAGGATTATTTGATCCCATATGTCAGTAAATGTCAACACGAGCCAAGTCTGTTCATCCCAAAGTAATTAGTTATTATAAGGTTTTAACTAATATGTGACTGACAGCTGGTTATGGTGTATTATTTCGCGGTAACCCCACGGAGGCTCGGAGCAGTCTGCCTCAGTGAAAGTGAATTAAATAGTTTTCCATCTTTCTGTTTTCCTCGTGTTGTGGACACAGTTTCTTATAAATAAATAGCCAGACACTCGGGCAGCCTCAGGCCATGCCTCCAGCTGTGCATGTGAAGCAAAGATAGACTGAACGCTTGGATTTTAGTCATTCTTCACGCATCCTGTGAAGTCTCGCCGCAACATGCACACAAGTGCGCACGTGCTCTCCGAGCAAACACCCTGAAAATAAACTAATGCATGCACTGATTGCACAAACTATACACTTCACTACACTTATATATATATACATGGAGAGGCTGACGCGAACACGTGCACGCAGAGACGCATGTGCACAAAAACCCGCCTCCAGGCTTCGCCTCTGCTTTCAATTACCAGACAGACCGAGGGGAAATCTAAACTTTGACACGCCAGGTTGGAGGAGGAGAGCGGGGAAGCCTGGTAGTGCCAGAGGCGTACACAAACGCGCACACGTTTGTGACACGCACGCGCTTGTTCAGCCTCAGCTTTCCAGCAGGCGACAGGCGAAGGGTGCACAGGGAATGTGAAGACATGACATTGAAGGCGGGTGCGTGGAAACCTCACATGAAATAATCAACGGATTTTTACAAGTAATTCAAGGTGGTCCGCTCCGGGGCGGGTTCCATTTTTATCGTCGAAACGATGCTTAACGAGCTCGTATCGGAGCGTCTGCACTCAGGTTTCGGTTTAAAAGAAAAGCACACGTGGAAGCAATACTTACATTTTTAATCTTGACTAAACAAACTATTTAAACGCTGTATATCTGATCAAAGCTGTGTTTGTCACAGATGAAAAATGCAAAAGTAAACCTGGATTATATGAGCAACTCCCGCAGCGGGTTTTTAAACAACGTGCAGGATGGAAGCAATCGGACGTTGAGGGTTTACGCTAAACTGAAAAGGCTGCTGTGGTCACACGGAGGTGGACGGTGGGTTCAAATCAACCTCAGCTCTAACGAATGAGAACGCTGCTTACTTTACTCAGATTAATGTTAAATATCTTCAGCAGAGTGTTTACCCCTTCAGTTCGTTCAACAGAAGTTGTAACGCACGACTCTGAGGTGTGAACGTGTGAAATGTGAGTGTGAAACAGGCTGCAGCTGCAGAAGGTCACGCGTGCACAGCCCAAACAAACCCAGATCTTATTTCTATTGATTAAAACTGAGCATCTTTGCTGCGATTGTATTTTTCTCTTCAACGTGCCACAGATCAGCGGCGTCTTCCTCACCTCGCTTCTCTTGCTCACCCGTCGGGCCACGATCAGCTGGATCATTCCTCGTTTGTTGCCTTCTGTCGACATGGACTTACGCAGCGTCTCCATGGCGTCTTGGTTGGTTTTGCCCAACAGCGATTCCCCGTTGACCGCGATCAGCTGGTCGTTCACTCTCAGCCGCCCGTCCTTTGGGAGAAACGTGGGGAAAAGCTTTAAAATGGCAATTAACCAGTAATAATAAAGAGAAAACACACACTGCATGGAAAATAAAACAAGTCATATCTCCAGTTTTATCATTTATTTTAATCAACACCCGTTTCTATGAAAAACAATCTGAAACTGACAACAGCCCAACAAAACATCAGCCACATCTTGTGAATCTGCATTTTATTAAATCACATTTACTTTTTAAGGTGCAAGCTACATGCTGCCTTTTATTTTTTTATAACAATTAAAAATAGTTTTCCATGTTATCATTTTGGATCAGGTTTTCAAAAAGACAAACTGAGTTGAATGAAGACCCAGCACCTTCTTTTGAACAGGAAGTCTTAATTTATCCTTTATTTATGTAATTAAAAACACCTTTCAGTTGTTTTTTATTAACATGTTCCACTGTAGATCACTGTTGATTTTATTTTCTGCCAGTAGAGTCAAACTCAGTTACAAAAAGCGGACTAAGCTAAAAACTTGGTCCTTTCAGTCGATACATTAACTCCAGTCAGATAACCGTCATGTTTTCTCTATTGCAGGTTAATTAAGAATTTAACTGGTCCCATTTGATGTTCTCTGTTGCTCTTTCCACATCAAAATGAAAAATTAATAACTTTTTTCAGTTGATCTGTCTGTATTTTATTTATTTATTTTATACAAGCTTTTTGGTTATTGTAGAACCTGCTGTGTGTTAACCTGTTCTATTGAAATTGTTCATGTTGGGAGGGGAAAAAAAAAGTCAGGGTTTCTCTATATATCCTATAATTAACAGATGTGTATGTAATTGCTATGAGAACCTCAATAAATAAATCTTACAAAAAAATACAAAAAAGAGTACTGAAAAATCCAACCTTTTTTCTGGCTTCAAAGTTAAACTGTCCTGAGAGGTTTGCACTAAATGAAACATTTAGTAGTTGTTTGAGCAAAGTGAGAAACAATAATAATTTAAAAAAATACATGTATTAGAGGGCCAGATTTGGACCACGGGCCTTGTTTTTGACACGTGCAGTAGTCCCTTTTTTATTACGGCAGTTTCCGTTCTCAGTCCACCCACGATAAGTGAAAAACCGAGAAGCAGGAATAGTAGTACAAGTACTAAGTAGTAGTACTGGCTGCTCTCTGCCACCTGCCAGAGTTATTGGCCACGCCCACTTCTCCGCTGCAGAGCGGAGATCGACAAAATGCAGGAAAAGCTTCTCCTTGCACATGAGGGCTGCACACAGGAGCAGCAGGTGCTAAATAATTTTAAATAATTTATTTGATTTTATTTTTTAAATCAACGCTAATCATGCATCTCATCCACCAATCAGCCAACTGTGCGTCGTGTTCGGTCTTACTTTGAAAAACAGTCACAGAGCGAGTCCGCGAAAGTCGAACCGTGAAGTAGCGAGGGACTACTGTACACTCATTTCTAATAGCATCCTGTAGAAATAAATTTAATACATTTATATATGAACAATTCATCACTAATAAAAGCAGCAACACCATACGTTACAATATATTCAGTGTTAAGGTCACTTTAAATTAATATGAGTTGACTCTGAAATAGTAAATAGTGATTTTTTATTCCCAGCACAAAGTCTGCCTAAGTTTGATAAACAGTGAATCTAAATCATAATAATTAAAGTGCCACAATAAAAAGAAAAAGACAAAAGTGTGATAACTGATTCAGAATATTAAGAGTATTGTTAATATCTGCAGTCAGACCTTTAGTGAATTAGTAACGAAGGTGCAGTACCTTGCAGGCTGCTCCTCCGTTTATGATGGATTTAACAAAGATGCCCAGATCTGCGTGGTTCTCCTTGGAGCGGTTCCCTTTGACGCTGACGCCCAAACCAGCCGAACCCGAATCGCTGAGCGGGATCTCAAAGGTCAGGAACTCTCTGGTCCCGTCGGGGGTCAGAACCAACTCATCCTCCTCCGTTTTCTGTACCAGATAAACAAACAAATAATAAAAACACAGCATCCCAGATATCAAAAAGCACCCAAAATAAAAATTAAAACATTGCAACAAAAGGTGACCAGCAACAAGAAAACATGAAAAATAAAACCTTCAGGGGTTATTTTATACAGTTAAATTATAACCATCCCCATTGTGATTAACTGCCAGACGTCACATCATTTATGGATTTATTTCAGAACACAAAAGCTGCTTTAGTCGCGCCTCTTCTTGGGTTGGACAAATTACAAAAGTGAAGTTAATTTGTCATCGTGAGCTTGAAGAAAATTACTTGAATATAAATTACAAGTGAACAGTTAACAGGGAGATAAATCAGTTTAGGGTCATTATCTACCGGTACAATAGATATAGTAGCTACAATAGAGCACACCTGGGTACTTAGCTCAAGCTATTTTATCTTGAGACATTAGTTCATCACTACTGACCCACAAACAGGAGGTGGTTGTTTAATAATGTAAAGACGGCCTGTTTCAATCAAAACAAGAACTCTGGATCAGGACGGGGAACGTGTTGTTCTTGAAGTAAAAGCCTGGCAAAGTAATCTGATTTATATCTGTGAGCCTGAAACACGTTCTAAAGCAGGTTGTCGTTAAAACCTCTCAGTTCCTGCAGCTACAGGTCGCAGCGTGTCCCACAGAGTCAATCTGAAGCAGCGGAGCACAAATACAGCAGGAGCGCTTTCATTATGACGCATGTGCAGGTGTGAAACAGTAACAAGTCTCATCTGTGTCAGCATACGCTGCTGACTTCATCATATTTATGGATGCAGTGCGATTAATGAGAAGCAGGTTAAAAACAGTATGTTGCTCTGATTCAAGATCTTGTGTTAAAAAAACTAAAATCAACGTATAAAAAGTACCGTACTTTCCGCCGTATAAGTCGCTTCTGAGTCACTGCTGACGCGTCGCGTTGGTTACGCGTCACCGCTGACAACCCGGAAACGTGGGCCGGTGTTGTGCCAAAAATCAATCGGCGTGGGAGTGTGCACGGGAGGACTTTAACAAGATTAACAGTTAAAAACAATTATTTGTTTGCTCAAAATTATAGTAAAAGGTGCGTCTCTGTTTAACTTTTCCTTAATAAATGCACTTTGATGGTCAAATCAGCTGCTTTTCTCCTGGGCGGAGGCCTGACTGCCTCAGAGGAGTTGACGGGGGAGAGGGCAGGTCCCAGAGGCCATCTTATCACCAGCAAATTGCCCCCCCCCCACTATGGGAGTATGCTGTTTGTTTGGTGGCTCCTTAGATTGAAGAAGTCCTTTGGATGAAGGACAAAACGTCTCAGCAGAAAATAAAAATAAAAAAGAAACAGTCCAGATGACCTGAGTGAACATTGTTGGATTTTTACCTGCATTATTGAGCATGGACTTTGGGAGCAACACCCCCACGTTAAGAGGGGGCCAGTTGGACATGGAGGCCTCCTCCCCCGTTTCACAATGAACAGGTTCTTTCACAAAGATGGTTTCATAATAGACGAAACATTTCAACAAGAAGAATCCGTCCAGAGGACCTGACTCATCAACCTGGATGAGCTTTTATCTTCAATGGGAAATGACTAAACCAGTTCAGATTCAAATCAGCAGAGCGGTGACAATGATGGGATTTGCTTGGTTAAATAAAGGTTAATAAATAAACTATACATAACTTATTCTGCACTAACATTTTCAATTCATCAGCTGTCGCGGCGCCACACTGGTACCGTTTCTTTAAAGCAGCAAAAATGAGCGCAGCTACATTTTTAAACCAGTTCTCAACGTGACAGGTGAACCAACCCACGGATAAAAAAAAGATGGAGCAGATCCATTTTACGAGTGGAGCTCACTCTCGGCGCTGGTTAGAGCCGATTCCTAAGGCACCGGCGAAGAAGGAAAGGGATAACTTTTATTTTTACTTCATATCCCTGCAAGTTGAACTTATCAGATGTTGTGTTCCAGCTCAGTGTGTTCGACAGCTGAACGCTATCTCTTCCTGTTTCAGCAGTTTGCAGCTTTTCCCTGGGACCAGTAATTATAACGGACAGGATGTCCTATCTGTGTGCAGCCAAGTTTACTTTGCTGCTTCCTCTGCTGCTGCTTCTGTTTTAAGCAGGTATGATGGAGGTAAAAAAATTAAACACCTAATATACAGAATGTAGCTGGTTTTAAGCAGATATTACTTTAACACAAGTCAAGTTCTTTTCCTAAACCACAAAGGAATAAGTCCCTTCATTGTCTGGACACAAAAGACCCATAGTCAGGCATGCACACACACAAATAAACTAAACTTTGCACCTGAACCGTGAATGTGTCACCTAGGCAGTCAACTTCCTGTAACCCTGCACGAACGCATCAGCCTAACTGACACGCTGAGAGCTTTCTCTTCCTCCACAACAGGTGCGTCTCTCACATTTTCCTTATATTCACCCTCACTCTGTATTCCAGGGCAACAATAAAAAGCCATTCTCTCTTGCTTGTTATTTGACAGCTGTCCTCTGAATAGATGAGTGCGTGCGCGCTGCCGGCTGGCAATTATTGCGCACGCCTAATGAATTCAATCATCGGGCTCAGTGTCAGCGTGTCATTAGCTCTCTTTGTTTGCTAGGAGAGAGATGGAATTACTCTGGGAGGAACGGAGGAGGGAGAGAGAAGGATGGAGGGAGGAGAAATGAAGATGGAGTAAGGAGGAAAGAGAGGGAACAGAAAGCAGCTGAGAGGGAGATAAAGGGCGAGCGGGAATGAAAAGCACAGTCAGGGTGTCGGCTCGTGTTAGGAAGACAAAAGAATGCTACCTGAAATAAATTTGTAATATAATTAAACACGAGGAAAAACCAATTTGACGTTGGGAACAACAACTTCGGGGAATTACTCTGAGAAAACAACTGGAAAACATCAAGAATTAATTATTTGTGAAGTTAAATCCAATTAATTCTACTAAATTGAATTTAAGGTTCATTTAAAAAAAAAAAAAAGGTACTATGGAAGGAAACAAGAAAATGAAGTTGTTACAGCGGCATGTCGACAGTGGTCTGCAACCTGTATGACCAAAAGAGCCATTTCTGCCCCTTCGTTCACTAAATTAAACGTGTCCAGAGCCGCAAAACCTGCTACAGTTGTCATTATCAACTGGTGGCCCATGGGCCACTTTAAGTTTGTTAGAGGGGACTTTTCTGGCCAGTAGGCTTGAATTTATAAAAACTAAAAACTTCCAATGATTGTTAACGTTTATTGCTATTTTTACAATTTGAGGCTTGAAAAAATAAAAACATTTTGCCAATTTTTTAAAAACTAAAACAAAGAACTTTGCAGGCTTGTGTTTTTTTTTTACTACTGTGGAGAAATTGAGTATCCTACTTTGAAGAAATAAAGCGTAACGTTAAAGCAAATATAATCTGTGTATTACTAGTATCCACAAATTTGCAAAATAAATTACAGGAAAACTGATAAAACTATTAATTTGTTGTTTGTATAACATCCTATAAAATTCAATTTTATGTTAGTTTTAGTCAAAGCTTGAAAGAGCCACTGTGGAGGGACCAAAGAGCCACATGTGGCTCCAGAGCCACATGTTGCAGACCCCTGCACTAGACTGAGGAACAGCTTCTACCCTGAAGCTGTTAGAATCACGAATATCTAACCAGGATAATCACTATGAAATATCACATCACGTTGCTGCTGATCTATTTCATGTTGCTGATCTGTTTCATGTTGCTGCTGATCTGTTTTATGTTGCTGCTGATCTGTTTCATGTTGCTGATCTTTTTCATGTTGCTGATCTGGTTCATGTTGCTGCTGATCTGGTTCATGCTGCTGCTGATCTGGTTCATGTTGCTGATCTTTTTCATGTTGCTGCTGTTCTGGTTCATGTTGCTGCTGATCTGGTTCATGTTGCTGCTGGTCTGGTTCATGTTGCTGCTGGTCTGGTTCATGTTGCTGCTGGTCTGGTTCATGTTGCTGCTGGTCTGGTTCATGTTACTGTCATCTGCTCACACAGTCTCATGTTCATGCTGCTGTTCTGGTTCATGTTGCTGCTGATCTGGTTCATGTTGCTGCTGATCTGGTTCATGTTGCTGCTGTTCTGGTTCATGTTGCTGCTGGTCTGGTTCATGTTACTGTCATCTGCTCACACAGTCTCATGTTCGTGCTGCTGTTCGGCGTGTTGTTTTTCTGCTTTTAGTGCTTAGTGTGTTTTTAGTTAAAGTTTTTCTTAGTTCTTCTCTCAGATCTTATGACTGTTTTTCTTTTACATGTCATAATTTTGTTGGATGTAACTTGGATCTTGTGTACACAATTTCGTTCCACCTCATGTACCACATGTGATGCGTATGACAATAAAGAACATTGAATTCTTGAATCCATGAATTTTTTTGCATCGTCTGAACGACTTGAGTCTGAGACAAGTCCAAGTCAAGTGACTTGAGTCCACACCACTGGGTCTTGACACTAACTTTACACACTGTTTGTGTGACTTTAAAAATGTCCCTGAAAACATGCTGAACTTAGAGCTATAGTTTTAGTCACTTGAAGTTTTATTTAACGTAAATAATGTTCTTCGGCAAAGTTCCTTTAAGAAATGGGGTGGGGGGTAGTTTTTAATAACCATAGCAAAGTAAATCAAATCCAATCTCAGTGAGTTTTAAATTTTTTTTTATCTGTTCAGATGTTAAGAACAGCTCAAAGTCCTTCAGGACTGATTTGACGTGAGTAAAAGTAGGTTGTAGTGCACGTTTGTTTCAGCACTGCCCATCGTCACCGAGCCGATCCTTGGAGCTGTGGTGGACTCTGACCTCTACAACAGGAGAGCTGGGAGTCTTCACGTTTGTCCGATAGCAGCTGAACTTACTACTCTTGCTACGTTCGACAATGACGACGTGCTCCAGTCAGTACTTTCAGGAACCAGAGGAACTTGTGAGTACAACCTCGTCAGGTGTTCACACGCTCACTGTCTGAAAACTGGCTGAGCTTTAGCCATGCTTCTGTAAGCTGAGCTGATTAGTTGTGGATTGGCTGTGAAATGAGTCAACTCCAAAAGTTAATCAGCTGTAGATGTCCACTCACTGACCACTTCATTGTGTACACCTTACTGGTACTGTGCTAGACCCCCTTCTTCTTTCAAAACTGCCTGATTCATGTCACAGAGCAAGGCTTTGGAAAAGTTCCTCAGAGGTCCGTGTTGACATGTTAGTGTCACACAGTAGATGCAGATTTATCTGCTGCATGTTTATAATCTGTCTCCTGTTCCACCACATCCCAAAGATAATCAACTGGACTGAGACCTGGTAACTGTGGAGGCCACTGGAGTTCAGTGAATGGAGTCTCATCAGAGCTGTCTGTGTTTTTCCAAACTCTTCTTGTCCAGTGTTGATAAGTTTGTGGAAACTGTAGCTTGTTTCCTGTTCTGAGCTGACAGGAGAGGTACTTGTTGTGGTCTTCTGCTGCTGTAGTCCTTCTGCTTCAGGCTGGACGTGTTGTGTGTGTTCAGAGATGGTTTCTGCAGACAATGGTTTGTATCCAGTGGTGGTTTGAGCTACTGTTGCCCGTCTGTCTCAAACTAGTCCGCCCACTCCTCTGACATCAACAAGGGATTTGGGACCACACAAGCAGCTCTCTGGATATTTTATTTTTCAGACCATTTTCTGGAAACCCTAAAAACCTCAGTAGATCTGCAGACCAGTTCATTTGGTCCCAACAACCACACCACGATCAAGTCACTTAAATCCCCTTTCTTCCTCTTTCTGTTGCTCGGTTTGAACTTCAGCAAGTCATCTTCAACACGTCTACACACCTAAAGGCACTGATGTGATTGGCTGATTGTCTTGTCAAACAATTGAACAGGTGGACGTAATAAAGTGGCCGTTGAGTGTATGTAAATCATTGTACTGTTGTTTAGGAGTCATTGTCATCATAGTTGTGTATGCTTGAAGAGAATTTGTCTTGAATCTGTCCATTGTTTTTATTCTCCAGGTCAGTGTCAGTTCTGTGAGCCCACTGGTCTGGCCAACGTGGCAGATATTTTCCACATCAACACCGTAGGCCAGCTGCTCATGAGTTTCGACGTGTCGGCCAGCAAGCAAGCCTTGGCCTTTGGGGATTCGGGGGGCTGTGTGCACCTGTGGGCAGACGTTCCCGAGGTCTCTTTCAATGACTACTCTCGAGAGACAGAGTTCGCTCTGCCCTGCCTCGTAGACACGCTGCCTCAGCTGGACTGGAACCATGACTTTCTGCCGCTTTCTCTTGTCCCCATGCCGCTGACAAGCGCCGAACCGCTGCTGTCCGACTGGCCGACCGCTCTGGCGACACCTAGCCCCAGGTAGGACAGGTTGATGACAGGAACCGTGGTTTGTCTCGACTGAGCTCCCCGTAAGAAGTTCGGCTGCTGGAGGTGCTCTTTAAAAAATAATGTTCTAAAAAATATGCGATTGGTGAATTTGACATTTTAGAAAATGTATATAAAAAAATATATTTAAAAAAATTTGTCCCTGTGATCCTCTCCGCAGTCTCTATGACTCTTTGCAGTGCCGTCCTTTCTGCTCTTGTGGTGCTCCCATACCAGTCGGTGATGCCTGTGGTTAGGATGCTCTCGATCAGTCCTCTATAGGCCTGGGTGAGAGGGCGCTGGTTCAGATCAGCGTTCCTGAGCAGCCTAATAAAGTGAAACCTTAACTGGGCTTTTTTCGCTGTGGCTGTGGTGAGAGACCAGCTCAGGTCTGATGTAACCTGCAATCCCAAGAATCTATGACTGTCACCCCTCACTACCTCAGCCCCTTAATTGATGAGAGGTTGCAACGGGGGAGGTTCTTTCTGAAGTCCAATATGATTTATTTGTCTGTGTTGAGGATGAGGTTGTTCTTCTCTCGCCATAGCTTAGACCTGTAATGTTGTCTACCCAAGTCCTGCATCCTGACTTGTTCCCCTCCTGGATGAGCCCCAGTATAGTGGTGTTATCAGCATATTTAAAAACAATGGTGTTGTGCTGGTTGGAGACAGCCACAAGTGTACATACAGGGTAAAGCGTTTAGGGCTGAGACAATAGCCTTGCGGTGCTCCCTTGCTGACTGTGAGTTCAGCAGACACCCGCCCTCCCATCCTCACCACCTGTGCTCAGGATCCAGTTGCAGGTGGGAGTCAGGACACCAAGGTCTGTCAGCTTCTCTATCAGTTTTCCCGGACCGATGGTATTGAAAGCCCACCTGTAGTCCAGGAAGAGCATTTATCACTTGTTTGGTATGAAGTTGTCGCACCAACCAACAGGAAGGAGAGGTTTGGGACTGAATGCCACAGAAACTCAAGGGAAGTGGGAAAGAACAGACAGAAAAAAGAAGCATTGTTGCTTTTTTTATTGGTCTGTTGAAAATAGTGGAACATCCGAAACTCATCATTTTACTAGTTCTGTGAATTCATGTGAAGGAACTTTAAGCCTTTTAGCTGTTGGCTGTCTAAAACTCATTTTAAAACCAAGTGGCACCTGATTGTACGGCGTTATTTGTTCAAGGCGTGCTCCTCCTGTGGACCCAGAGATCCTTCGTACGATGAAAACTGTCGGCTTTATTGGCTACGCACCAAACCCTCGAACACGCCCTCGAAACCAGGCAAGACTTCATTTTAACTTGTCTAACATTTTGACAGCTCTATACATGTTGGTCACAACAATTTTATGTCTTTGGAACATTTTAAAATAAATTAACATGAGCAGATTACCGTAATTTCTGGACTATAAGCTTCTACTTTTTTAACATGCATTGACGCCAGCGGCTTATACAACGCTGCGGCTAATTTGTGAATTTTTTATTTTTTTATGGGCTAGCGAGCTTCCTGCCACCAAAAACATTTTAGCTTTGTCACACCTGAGCACACACATAGCTGCCCACTACACATCTCTCTTGGTGGGTGGGTCCTCGTGATTCACTGAGACTACCTGTATAAATAAATGTAAAAAAAATCTGACCAATGAAATTACCAAACAGGTCACAGTAGACCAATGAAACTTGGAATTTCCGTAACTCAAACACACTAAATTCTTCAGATTAGTTATTTTGCACTTCATGCACACACCCTCAAAATCTTTGTGTAAATATTTCATGTTAAAACATGGACACTTGCGACTTATACGCAAGTGCGGCCTATATACCAATATGTACTTTTTTAATTTAGTGGGCACAGCTTATATTCAGGTCCGCGCAATAATCCTGAAATTACAGTAATCATTTTCATGCAGTATTTTCTAAACTCTGTTTGTGTGTTGTTTTTTTAGGTTCCTTATAAAATTAAAGATGTGGAGCTTGATTATGACAACCAGGTCCCTGAGTCTCCTATTGGTCGTGAAATAGAGCCACACCTCTGCATGGTCGCCAAAAAGTACAGAAAGGTTAGAATAGATTAATTTATGTAGGAATTTTCACAACAGTTCATTAGTATGTTCAGTACGACTGTGGAACAGTTATTTTTGTTTAAGTAGCTGGTGACGCTGTCTTTCTGCTGCTACAGGTCACCATTAAGTACTCCAAACTTGGACTTGAGGACTTCGACTTCAAACATTACAACAAAACTTTGTTTGCTGGTCTGGAGCCACACATCCCCAACGCCTACTGTAACTGCATGATCCAGGTGAAACTTCAGAGCTTCTGTTCAGACTTTACTATGAAACGTTCTAAATTATTGACGTGATTTGTTTTTGGCACGTCAGGTGTTGTATTTCCTGGAGCCCATCCGGTGTCTCGTGCAGAATCATTTGTGCCAGAAGGAGTTTTGTTTGGCCTGTGAGCTCGGCTTCCTCTTCCGCATGTTGGATTTATCTCGAGGAGATCCGTGTCAGGTAGATTATTGTCTTTTTCCTGTGTCTTCCTATTGTATGATGGTATAAAGAAACGAAAGGACCAGTTGAAACTCCTCCCCCTTGTTCAGGCCAGTAACTTCCTCCGAGCGTTTCGCACCATCCCTGAAGCTTCGGCTCTGGGTCTGATCCTCGCAGACTCCGACGAGCAAACAGGGAAGGCCAAACTCGGCCGCTTAATCCAGAGCTGGAATCGCTTCATCCTCACGCAGCTCCACCAGGAGACGCAAGAGCAGGAGGGTCCACAGGCCTACAGGGGGGCCAGCAGCAGGTCAGAGGAGCTCCTGCAAACATTTCAGCATAGTGGGCCTCTCAGATGGAGGTGAAGTGAAAGGTTTGTTTGCGCTGTTGTTCGTGTGGCAGCTCTCTGGGCTCCTCCAGCGAGTCGGCCGTCGGGAAGCTGTTCGGTTGTGAAGTGGAGAACAGCAGTTTGTGCCGCTGCGGCAAGGAAACGGTCCGGTCCTCCCTCACGTTGCTCTTCACCATGCATTATCCTGAGCAGAGCTCTCAGGGTGAGTCGTCTTTAAAACCCAAACTGACGACGAGCAGAGAAACCTCGGCTGACGGTGTGCTTATCATTTTGTCTCTTTAGAGAAAAGCATGAAAGCATTTGACTTTGCTGAGATCCTGAAGAAGAGCATCTGTTTGGAGCAGAGCACTCAAGCGTGGTGTGAGAACTGTGAGAAGTATCAGCCCACAGTGAGTCTGCTTCAAACATGACAACATCATAACTTATGCTTCCATCAGCTGGATTACAGTGTTTTATTCTGCCCTGTAGGTACAAACACGGAACATCCGTTGCCTGCCAGATGTTCTGGTCATAAACTGTGAGGTGAACAGCGCCAAAGAGGCTGAATTCTGGAAAGTTCAAGCAGAGGTGACACACGTTTAGTGTTTATGGTACAGTAGTCCCTCGTTTATTGTGGGGGATCCGCACCCTGAAGACCCGCGATAAGTGAAAAACCACCAAGTGGTAATAGTAGTACAATGCAATGATGTGGAGATGGCAAATGTCAATATTTTATTCGTAATAGAACATAGATGACAGATCAAAAGTTTAATC
>JARVGV010000111.1:5543409-5554739 GCA_031762435.1 Hypsolebias longignatus
GTGGACAATAATGTTTTCACGTTTGTTTTCATCTGTCTGCCTGTTACCAAGATACATCATGAACTACTGAACGATTGTTTTATGAAGCCATGCAAAAAATAATCAATAGATGAATATCTAAAACTGATTTTTTTTTTTTTTTTTTTGACTGGCAAATTAAAGATGCTGCTAAAGACAAGTGAACTTGGAACACACATACATGACAATGATTCAGTCAGATGTGCAAAACTTTGGTGTGGCAGTATTGATACTTAATCACAATGCATACTCCAAGTGCTGCTCATGCAAATATTTACTTAAAACTTTTACATTAACATTTGGGAGTCAACCTTGTTTGTCTGTTAGCAAAATGTCTCTTTATCCTCTTGATACATCTCAATGAAACTTACAAAAAGTAACAACAAGATAAACATCCACAACCAGTTAGTCAGTTCACATGGCTGCCAAAATCAATTAAAATAAAACAAAAAGGGCTACAACTCAGTCAGTTCCACAGATTTTGAGCTTAAATTTGATGTGATAGCTCTAAATCATTCTCAACACATACTCTGAGTGTAACTTCTCACACAACTGTGTGATATTGCACACAATGTCATTGTAAGGCGCGACAAAAGTTGCTCTATGCTATAAATAACCCTTACTCATTAGAACATGGCATGAAAAACAGCGGGAGATATGCATTCCTTCAGTACTGTACATGCTACGCCTTTATTTTGTAGCAGTGTGAAGCTTCAAGAACTGATCCAGTAAATATAAAGTCAACACAACCACGTCACTGTGGGGGTAACTGAACAGTCGTGGGCGTAGCAGTGCAGCAGCCCAAATCTCTTTTAGAAAGGGTGATTAGTTCCTTTTGATTTGTGTTTGGCCGCCTGTCACCCAAACACATTGCATGATATCACACCACTATAATGGTCTAATCAGCACTTAACGAGCCGTGTTACATAAAATCAATGCAGCCCTCCGTTTGTGAATGCAGAATATTTCGAGGAGCTGATGAAGCCTCGCGGCAGGCGGTGCTGTCATTAGGACTCTGCGGTCGTTGGACGAACGGGCCTGCAGAGAGCAGAAGATGCTCGGCCTCTCCGAGTTCACTGATCCTCCTGAGATGCAAGCTTACACAGCTAAATCCTTTGTTTTGCTGACTAATCACGTATTGATTTGAACAAGTTGTTAAGCTAAAATAAGGTTGTGTGGCCACTGACAAACAAGTCCTCTGCCAGTAGAAGTTCCAAAAACAAGCTAGAGGGAATCTTCCATTAGGGACTACTATTTGGCCTCTTTTTTACTTTTTATTTACTACAACAGTGGTGTCAACAAGATAACACTTTGGGGTTTTATTTGCCTCACTTGTGCAACAATCCTATAGACAGTTTCCACCTTGTTTCATGCATACATTGTGGTTTCCGTGGGAGGATACGAGTCTGTGAAGTGATGTGACATGCCACCAGGCGTCTCTCCCACATTCAAGCCTGCAAAAAATAAATAAATAAAGTGAAATGTACAAATGAAGATGGGGAAAAAAAAAACAAAAAAAAAAAACAGTGTGCAGATACCCCAGCCTCCCCATTGTCTCTTTACCTCACAGAAAACAGCGTCAGATCAGCTGAGCTGGACTGTCTGCTGCCAGCAGGTCCTTTGCATTCTGTTTAATGGAACTGCAGAGAGAACATAACAATGCCAGCTTGTTTTCATTTCAGAAGACCTTGGAGCTGCAAATGAATAATATATTGAAGGCAACTCCGGGGTAAATGAATAAATCTGCAGTGGGTGGGAATATGGAAAGGCAGAATTAAACTCGCGTGGAGCTACAGCATGGCCTGGTGGTAAACCAAAAGATTACACTGGAAATGTTCATTGCATGCAGTTGGTTTTGATTTTAATGATTCCATATTATGGATTTATTTTAGTGATTATTGGTCGTTATGAGCTTCCCAAAAGGTCATCGCTTCTCTATTAATCAGTAAACGTCCTGCTTCTTATTAAAATGAGACTGTGTAAATTACATCTCTATCCATGCTGGAGATAATTACTATAAATGATTTTGCTGACGTTTTAAACACATCTGGTTAGGTTTAATGGTAATATGTCATTAGCCGCTGGAGGTGGCGAGACCCGGATCGCTGTATGCTGGTCAGATCCAAGCCAGAGGGGCTGCAGAGCTGACAGGCGAGACCAGGTGAATAATTGTGAGGGCTTCTTATTATATTGCTGGAATGGTCTGATTTAGTCCAGCAGCAAATTGTGGGAAGAGACCCAGTGTGGTGGAAGGTGCAGAATTAACTGGGTTTATGCACAAATGAGCTTCGTACTGACAGCAGATATATCATGCAAGATGAAGGAGAATTCTTATGAGGCAGTAATGACTCGTCTTACTGGAAATGAGAATAAATCCACCAAAAGGTTAAAAATGTATTGGGAATTTTATTTTGTGAATAACCTGTTTGAATGGCTTTATCTATAAATCTTTCAGAGCCGTGCGCCTGAAGACATTTTGAATATGTTTTATTCCTTGGCATAAATTTGACCTTACGCTGCTGATAGTGACAGGGAGGTACTTTATACCCGTTTAAATACCAGAGTTTGAAACTTTTATTTCATGCACAGGTATTCTTATTGTATTTTTTTCTTTTATTAAAAATAAATAAATTGCAGCCATATACCGTACAGACTTCTCACAGGCAATAAAACCCAAATATAAGCTACAAAATGAATGACACTTCTTGTACGAAACAGTTTAAATAAAGCTTCAAAACTACTTTTACGTTTAATAAAAATACATTTTTAAATCTATTGGAAGCAATACAATGAGCCATTGTAGTGTGATAAGCACCAAAGTTAATATTTTATTTTCTTTATGTTAATCCTCTTGCTGTGTTGTTATTAATTCAATCCAATTTATTTCTATAGAGCCAAGTCACAAAAGAAGTTATCTCAGCGCACTGAACAAAAAACATTCACATACATTATAAATGCCAATTAGTAAAGCTGTCAGTCTCCCCACCATCACAGACATCTACACCTCCAGATGCAGGAAGAGAGCCACCTGCATCATGAAGGACCCCACTCACCCAGCACACACACTTTTTGCGCTGCTCTCCTCAGGCAGGAGGTTGAGGAGCATTAAGTGTAGAACCACTAGGCTGAGGAACAGCTTCTACCCTGAAGCTCATGAATCTCTAACCAGAATGATCACTGTAATGACACTTTTATTGGTGATAGGTCACTTCATCTGTGCTGCTGATTATCATGCTGCTGATCTCTTACCCATAAACAACTATACATGTATTCATACCCATCTGCTCACCACTGACTAATGTTCAGACTGCTGTTTAATACACTGTATTATATTATATTACATTGTTACTGTTTGGCTTATATCTTAGATACTTGTATACTGTTTCTTCTTTTCTTATACAGTACTTTATATTTTTGCTATTTTGGGGTGTAACTGGGACCTTGACTACACAATTTTGTTCCACCTCATGTACCACATGTGATGCAAATGACAATAAAGGCTCCTTGTACCTTGAGTGTTTCATCCTTGGTGGAGGGACATCCGATATGTTAGAGCATCATATGGATGAGGTTGTCTCATACAGCTGGCACAGCTCAGGAACGACTTTGAAAAACCCAACCTGTCAGTCAGCTTCTTCTTAAAGGCTCCGGTTCAAAGGAACCCCATGTTACAACTTGAGGAATCCAGAGTGGTACGAGACCATGAAAATGAGGCAAGACTCAAAGATTTGATTGACAGTGTTTATTATTTACATTGAAGGTGTGGTGGATTTGCAGAGAAGACGGGAGCTGGAGTTTCACAGCAGAGGGATTGATGATTTTGACCACGGGGAAAGAACCAATGAAGCAGGGGGCCAGTTTTCTGGGAGGGTCTTTTAAGGTTATGTTGGGCTAGAAAGCCAAACTCTTTGGCCTACCTGATACGAGGGTGCTGACGATCGATGGCGCTCGGCGTACTTCTTAGTTTGGGCCACTGTTCAAAGTAGGGCAGACCTGGTCTGACGCCAGATGCATCAACAGCGACGAAAATTATGCTGGACTGATGGTACTGAGGTGTAATTCTCCTGGCAAGGAAACAAAGGAGGGAGATACCCAAGTGAAGCCTCGAAGGGAGACATACCTGTCACAGCAGATTTGTGGGTGTTATGAGCGTACTCGATCCAGACCAGATGTTTACTCCAGGCCGACGGGTTCCTCTCCACCACACACCAGAGTGTGGCCTTGAGCCCCTGATTAGCACATTCAGTTTAGCCATTTGACTGGGGGTGGTACCCTGAAGTGAGGCTGGAGTAAGCCCCCAGGGTCTTGCAGAAGTAGTGCCAGACTTGGGAGATAAATTGTGGTCCCTGGTCTGAGAACATATCAGAGGGGATACCATGGATCTGGAAAACATGTTGGACCAAAAGGAGTATGGTCTCGAAGGCAGACATGAGATTGGGGAAGGGGATAAAGTATGCTGCCTTGGAGAGCCTGTTGATGTGTGTAAGAATTGTTGTGTTACCTTCCAATGGGGGTAGATCCGTGACAAAACCCTCTGAAATGTGGGATCATGGATGGCTGGGGGTTGGAAGGGGGTGAAGGAGACCAGCAGGGGATTGGTTGCCAGTCTTGTTCCTGGCGCACGTGGAGCAAGCGGCAATGAAGGATTTGACATCTGAGAAGAGAGTGGGCCACCAGAAGTGGGTCTTAGCTAGGGAAAGAATATGAGAGGTGCCAGGGTGACAGGAAAGTTTATTTGAGTGAAACCAGTCCAGTACCTTCAACCTCTTGGATGACGGGACGAAAAGAGTGCTAGGTGGGCCAGAGTCAGGGTCAGGTTCATTCTTGAGGGCCTCACAAACCTCTCTCTCAATGGGCCAAGTGAGGGCCCCCACAACGCAGGAGCTGGGATGATATTGTCCTCCTGTTCAGTAACATCAGGGTGAGAGAACTGACGGGAGAGGGCATCAGGTTTAATATTTTTTGATCCAGGTCTGAAGGTGAGAGAGTAATTAAAGTGGTTAAAAAACAGTGACCAGCGTGCTTGCCTAGGGGTGTGACGTTTTGCATCCCGGAGGTAGGTCAGGTTTTTATGGTCGGTCCAGATGAGAAATGGCATCTCGGTACCTTCCAGCCAGTGATGCCACTCCTCCTGGGCCAATTTAACCACCCTATGTCGTAATTCCTCTAGGCCTGAGACAGATGACGCGAGAAAAAAACACATGGATGTACCTTGTTATCGCTGGGACATTGCTGGGCCAGGATTGCCCTCACTCCAGTATCAGAAGCATCCACCTCCAGGATGAACTGCCACTTGGGGTCTGGATGATAAAGAATGGGGGTAGAGGAGAACAGTCCTTTGAGCTTGGAAAAGGCGAGGTCAGCCTCAGGGTTCCATTTAAAGGCCCTAGCAGTGGAAGTGAGTTGGGAGAGGGGTGCTGCTACACAACTGTAGTCTTTAATAAAGCGCCTGTAGAAATTGGCGAAGCCCAAGAAATGCTGCAACTGCTTTCTGGTCTCAGGAACAGGCCAATTTACCACAGCACAGGTTCTTCAGGGTCGGTCCTACAACAGCCCTTCTCATAGATTTTTTTTAAACCCCAAAAAGGAGATGGGGTGGACGCATGAAAATCACACTTTTCTCCCTTAACAAATAACTTGTTCTCATACAGTCTTGTAGCACAGTGCAAACATCTCTAGTATGTTCAGCCTCATTGTGGGAGTAAATGAGAATATCGTCTAGGTAGACAAATACAAAATCCCCTATAAAGTCCCTTAGAACATCATTGACGAGCCTGGAAAACGACTGGAGCATAGTCAAACCAAAGGGCATTACAAGATACTCAAAGTGGCTGAGTGGTGTCCTAAACGCTGTTTTCCACTTGTCACCCTCTTTAATATAGACCAAATGATAAGTGTTCCTAAGATCTAGTTTGGAGAATATGGTTGCCGATTGGAGCTGTTCCTGAAGAGAATCAATTAAGGGTAACGAGTACTTGTTCTTGACTGTGATATTGTTTAAACCACGATAGTCAATGCAGGGTCTCAGAGTTTTGTCTTTCTTAGAGACAAAGAAAAACCCTGCCCCCAGTGGGGAAGTGGAGGGGCGAATAATACCAGAGTCAAGAAACTCATTAATATACTTAGTCATGCTCTCTCTTTCAGGACCAGAGAGATTGTAGAGCCGACTAGTGGGGAGAGGTGCGCCCTTCAAGAATTCAATAACAGTCATATGGTCGATGAAGTGGAAGGGACAAAGCCCTCGTTTTACTGAAAACAGGAGTGAAGTCCTGATAGACTTGGGGAATATTAGACAGGTTTATCTCCTCAGTAGGAGGTTCAGGGCAGGAATGAGAAGAGATGGAAATGTTTAAGGCATATATTACTCCAGCCTTCCATACGACCAAGCTCCCAATTAATGTTGGGTTTGTGTTCTCTGAACAAAGGATAACGGAGAATTAACTGAGGTTTGGGAGAGTCAAACACGAAGAAGCTAGATGTTTCGTGATGATTACCAGAAATAATGAAGTGAATACTGTATCTGTAATTTTGAGGTGAATCTGGGCCAAATTGTTACCAGTAACACATAAGACGGACACTGGGGGGATCTCTTGGGTAGGAAGAGAATATCTGTTAACCAAATTAGAGCTGATCAGATTTTGTTCTGCGCCCAAATCGATTAAAGCGGAGATGGGCAGACGTTGGCCATTTTGATTTAGGCATTTAAGATTTTGGATAACTCAAGGTGAGCTGGGGGAGAAAGAGCAGAAGTACCCACCAGTATCTCACTTTTTACTGGTGAGCATTTTCATTTCTCCACAGCGGACATTTAGCAAGAAAATGGCCTGGGTTACCACAATAAATGCAGGAGTTAGCGTTCATTCGCCTAAGTCTTTCCTCAGGAGAGAGCCGAGTGCGATTAATTTGCATGGGCTCTGGGTCAGGTAAAGCAGGGGATTGTGCAGGCAAACCTGATTGAGAAACTTTAAACTCGGAAGAATCAGGCATCTGGGACTTGTGGTAAAATGTAGCGGTTTTGAGTGTGTGACGCTCACCTAGTGACGTACTGAGACCAGAAGTGGGAGAGTTGTGCGAATTGTAGTCTTTCTCTCTCCAACGTTCCCAGAAGTGCTCATCGATGATAACCACCAAGTCCACAAGCTCATCAAACACTGTGGGTTCGTCCCGAGCGGCGATTTGATCTTTGATTGTTTCAGAAAGGTAGTTCAAAAAGGTATCTTGCAAGGCAGCTTCGTTCCAAGTCATCTGAGCAGCGAGGATGCGGAACTCGAGGTCGTGTTCAGCGACAGGTCGTCGGCCCTGATGTAATTCTAGAAGCCGTTTTACGGCATTGGGTTCCCGAAGGGGAAGGTCAAAAATCCTAAGAAACTCTTTCAAAAATAGTTCAAAAGGGACAGACTCCAACTCATGGGAGTGTAAATACGAATTAGCTCACCTGAGAGCGTTGCCCTTGAGTTGACTGACTAAGTAAATGATCTTGGAAAACCTTGTAGCGTAGGTTAGAGAGGCTCTTTTGTACACCCTTTTACACTGGAAGAGGAAGCTTCCACAGTGATCAGGATCTCCTGAGAAATATTCAGACGGTTTTACCATTATCTGTTGAGACAAGGCGTCGGGGACTGGTTCAGTCCTGGGGGAACTTAACGTCGGAGAGGCGGAAGAGGCTGCAGAAAGAGAAGGAGTGATTTTTTGGTTTATTGAAAAGACCTCAGAGCTCCTGCATGTTCTTCTGTGAGGTTAGTTGTTGTGTGAGGACTTGTTTGAGCATCTCCTTCAATTTGTTAATGCGCTCTATCTGGGAAGGAGAAGCTTGCTCATCCATGGTCTTGTTCTGGAACTTGTTTGGCCGGAGCATTTCTGTTACAACTCGAGGAACCCAGAGAGGAGTCGAAGGGAGCCAAGTCATAGCTGGAACCAAGGAGTGAACCAAAGGAGAACCAAGGCACAACAGCATCCGAGGAGGCAGGTAAGCTGTAACCACAAGAAAGGCTTTTAGACTTTGCACGAGAGATAAGCACAGGCCAGAGATAAGTGTACCATTAGTGGCTAATGCTCCGGCGACAAGTAACATCCAGCTGCAGCCTTAAATAGTGTTGAACCTCATCAAGGTGATGACCGTCAGGTGGTGTTGATTGGACATCTGATCTTGGACAGGAAAGCTGCAGCAGATGGTACTCTCACACCCCTTTTTGGTGTGGACTTGAACCAGCACACAGCTCCTCCTAGTTTATGTCTGTAACACTGGGGCCAGTTCAGCACAGAGCTCCAAAAGATGACCCAGGGTCTGTATGTCAGATAATGATCCAGGCAGGCATCACATGTGTCCACAGATCAAACACACCCCCTCTTACTTATTCCATTAATGTCCTCCAGCAGTAACAAAGCTGCCATGGTTCTACAGTAATGCACAACCTTACAACTTTGTCTACACCTCGACAACCTGAGGAGACATCACTTATGAGTTATTCAGAATTAATACTATGATCAGATACTCTTTTCTTCTCTGTGAAAATGGAAGTGTCCCTTAGACAGTCACGTGCTTTAAAGCGCCCACATACTCGGGCGTACAGTAGTTCCTCATTTATCGTGGGTGTTTGGGACCATGCCCACATTCGATAAATGAAATCCAACGAACTAGGGATACAGTAGTTCAAGTTCAGTAAATTTTGTCATGTGCCAGGCTGCAATCACACTCAACGCTTGTTACTCCCAATCTCCCTCCTTAAATAAGCAATTTAAATTTAAATAGTGTAACATTTTAAATAAACAATCCACGCAGCAAGGATTGTTTATTTAAAATATTACAGTTTAGATTTAAATTGTAGAGAAGAGAAGTGCAGCAGGACAGCAAAGAGATGTCACACAGCTTCAGCTCTGCAGTACGGAGCAGAAATGTACTTCTTGATCAGTTACACTGAAACAACTGAACATAGAAGTTCTAAAATAATTAAAAATAACTTTTAACATTTTTATATTTTGTGATTGTGAGGATATTACAATGTGACAAACTTTGAATTTTAAATTGGAAGACAAAAGTTGATCGGTTCATCTGGACAGCAAAGGGTTGACCTTCACAAAGCTGCTGCAGGAGAAACGTGAGTGTGGCAGAGAAGGAGATCATGACAGGCTGCAGGAGGAAACTTTCCCTTCACTTGTGGGCTTCACACATGGTGCAAAATCATTTAAAATAATTTATTTTAAATAAATAATCCATGGCTCATCCATCAATCAGCCAATTGTGTCATGTTCAATCTTACTTTGAAAATCTGCTATATAGCAAATCCACGAAAAACAAACTGCAAAATAGCAAGGGACTGTTCTTCCCTCCGCAGAGGTTCGCGCGTGCCCGATTAGACTCAACGCAGACTCAAACTCGACGTCCTCAAACCATGTTCTCGCAAAGATAAATTTTTACAACCACGTACTTGGTGTCGTACAATAAACTGCCCGGCAACGGAGTGTGTTGTTTGAGACACCACTGTATAAAATTTACCTTCTTCATCCCTGATGTGGTTTAATGGCCTTTTCTTTTGTATTTTTTCCAAGAGGCAAGTTATTTCTTCCTCCTCTTCCATTGACACCATGACTGAAATTATGAGAAATGAAGAAATTTGTCATGAGAGAATTAAAATCAGGTCCAGCGTGGCTACAGGAGAGTCTGGAGATTTCCTGGAGGGCCATTCTGATGTGTGGGCTGCAGGGCCAGCGCTCCATGTTTTTTGTTTTGTTTTGTGCAACCTGTCAATCAATCCAGTAGGTGTGTCAGAAAATGACCAATCTGCGACCTCAATTTGTCCTGAAGGTAAACGCCCCTTGCCTGCAGAGCTGGGCTGCAGCCCATCAGGGTGTACACTCGAGTATGAAGCCTCAACCGTCTACACACATTGTCCGCGCAGCTCATGGAGTACGCACAGTACACCCGAGTATGTGGGAGGCTTGTCTCCTCTGTGCACCTAGCAGGCGTGCGGTCACTGACGTGTTATTACTTCTACACGGGCACAAACAGAGGACATTTTTCATTGGCCTGAGGTTGTTTTGTCCTTTTGAGGGCTGTTAAATATTACGTTGTGTCGGGTTAGTTGTGGTTCATTTTCATTGTTTAGCTCTAAATCATAAATTGAACATCTCGTTCAAATGTCTCTAAAGTTCAGGGAGAGAAATGAAGTTTTTTTTGTTGTCTGCTGGTGAGTTTCAGTACTTTGCAGTTTGAGATTGCAGAATGAAAAGGCTTGCATGGCAGTATGCAAATTCTCATATGTGTGTACAGTACTGTGTATTTATGCACACTTTCACCAAAGTTTCATTTCTTGTACATCCTGACGTGCACGTGGAACATGGCAAACACAACCTTTTGTGCACACGCACTATTGAAACATGAATCTTCCTGGATGTTTCTCATGTTTTAATCTTTCAGTTTTCTGATCACACACATAATGCTTTACTTCTATTGCTCCTAACAGAATCTTTTTTTTTTCCTGCTGCTCTTTCTTGTAACATATATACTGAAGCTGTTCTGGAACTTGGGTTTGGAATTAGGAAATGTGTCTACATTAGATTTTAAAAAACTAGGTGGCTAAAGCAACACCATTATAAACCATTAATGTTATTGTGTTGTTGCATCACACAGAACGAAAACATGGCAAAAATATTCTTATGAAATTAATATCTTTCAAACTCCAAACTGAAAGTTTTGCTGCATTACATAAAACTGCCAAACGTTTCCAGAAATGTGTTGGTTTTTAGAAAACTGAGCTTAACCATAAAAAAGAAATGTATGAAAATTGCTAAAACAATTGCAAATAAATTATTGTTAATTCAATTCCTATTTTAACACACTACGTTCTCATAAATTATAAAATGCCCGTTAGTAAAAGTAATCTAAAAGTAATCCAGCAGACTGTGTTAAATCTTCACTTTGTCACAACCTCCCACAGTGAGCAAGGCCTTGGTGACAGTAAGAAGGAATGACTTCCTAACAGGAAGAAACCTCCAGCAGAACCTGAACTAGGTTCAGGATGTGCAGCTATCGGCTTTGACTGACTGGAGTTAGAGACGCAGATGGAAACAAAACATCTGGTCCAGGTGTAGTTTCTGTGGAAAGACAAAGAAAAACACATGTTTATGATAGAAGTAATTACAAACATGAAGAGTGGATTGAGTAAAGACAGGAGAGGAGGACATGTGGTTTGTCCTCCAGCAGCCTGAGTCTATAGCAGCAGCTGTAGGTTTAGACTCAAGCCCCCAGTATAGCTCTGCGTACGGCTGTACGCCACTCTACGCCGTACATACACAGAGGCAGATGCGTATGTACG
>JARVGV010000111.1:5765983-5778872 GCA_031762435.1 Hypsolebias longignatus
TGAGCCTGATTTTCTCGCTGCGGCCCAAAGATAGTCTCTCTTGTGCAGGAGGTCAGCTAGTTCAGGAGTAAACCAGGTGCTGTCACGTCCCTTTATCCTGAACTGGTGGAAAGGAGCGTGTTTGATCACAAAATGAATGAAACTGTTATGAAAATACTTTTAAAATAATTTTTAACACTGACTGGAAACCAGCCAAGCACACTAAAAGTGTCTTGGTGGCTCAACTTGACAGAAAGAAGAAAAAAACAGTGCTATGTGTTGTCATCATCATATGTTCCCATACAATGATGAAACATGTGAGGTACACCCAGGTGGAGCAGTGGGCAGCTGTGGAGGCTCCCTGGGAGCAGTTCAGGATTGGGTATCTTGCTCAAGGACATCACGACATGTGGGTATGGTGGGGAGTTGAACTTGTGGCTTTCTGGTCCCAGGTCTGCTGCCCTACCTCTACCCTAGCGAGCCCTTGGGGTCTCATCCGGGATTGATTGTTTTTATTTTCCTTTGGAGAAAAATGAACAATTTCACTGTTTATTTGTTTGCACCACACAGTTAAAATGTCAGCTCTTTAATCAGATCATCTGTGGTTGTGTTGGTAGAGGCCATAAAAAGCCTAAATACATAAATGCTGCATGTGGCTGGATTAATGAATTCAGCCTAGTTTTGTGACTGTGTCTTTGCTGAAGGAATAACGTGTAAAACAACAGATGCAGGATTTTGCTTTAAAAGATAAAAGACGTTTTAGTCTTACATGTGTTGCTGTTTTTGTTTTGTGTAAAAGAGTAACATATTTTTCTTTTGTATTTGTATCAAGTAATTCAGATGAGTGTGTGTGGGAGTTAGTTTAGCATCAGGATCAGACTGAAACTGGAAAGAGTTCGATCGTGAATCTCATATTAAAGAAGAACGCACGGTGCAGAGGACAACACATCACCACACACACGCTGAACGTCCTGTTGGGTAAAGCTCCACTGACATGTTGAAACCTCCACCTGGCTGTGATTGGTCCCATGTCATGTTCGACCCACAGAACCACAGCGGCGGGGTTCAGACGAGCTCCAAACATCAGCTTCCATCATCTCCTCTTGCTTTAGTAAACACGATAATGGTGGTGCAGCGTTCACGTGGGCTCCATGTTAACACTGTGGCTGTCAAAGGCCATCATGCCCCTTCAAAACATGATGGCTCTCTAAAGTGGGCTCTCTCAGTGGCAGCCATTTTCCACTTGACTGGCCCCACACATGGAGGGGGACTGGTAGCCCCCAGCAGCTGGGCCAGACTGGTCACTGGGGGTGGGGAGAAGGAGATGAATGGCTTGATGAAAGGGGAGGAAGCTAATGGCAAGATAAGATGAGCATCTAAATGCATCAAGGGGTATTTTTGTATATTTTACCCTTTAAGACACCTGGTGCAGCCCAGGTGTGGCTCCACGTTCAGGCCGACCGCTCACTGTTGCTTTCCATCCAATACCTGAATTACCAGCTTCAAAATAAATCACTGTGCTGAGCCCCAGCTGAAATCTAGCCTCTCAGTGAATACCTGGCAGACCCCTTGCAGTCCTTGATGGAGAGCACAGTCCGTACCTCGTGAGCAGCTGGAAACCAAAGCCCACTGAGCTGCGAACATGCTTGCTCGGCCATATGGGCTTTGTGTCGACACCCCGGGTCCAGTCAGGTCTCGGTCGAGACAAAGAGAGCAGGATGCATTTTCATAAATCACTTCTTGACACCAAATCAAGGTTATGAGATTGGCTGTGTGCTGCCTGTAGATCGTGCTTGCTCTGACAAAGCAGAGATCTCTGCTGGGACTTAAGTAGCTCTTTAGTTATTTACGTCTGGAAAATTAAAATTATCCCTTCCTGAACTTTGATGATGCTTTCAGTCTTAATATATTCACAGACTGTTGTTGTACCAGCACTGCTCCTGATACACAGCTTTATACTACCCACAGTGCTGAGGTAATAATTAGCTCACTGCAGCAGGGTAACAAGTTTGCACCCCCGTCCCGCTGTGCAGCTCTGTAATTGGTCCCCTCATGTGGCACAGTCGGGCCCCAGAACAAAGGGTTCCCAGAGGGGGGATCCATGCTGACCCATGCTGAACCCTCCACAACAATGACAGGCAGGAAGCATTTACATATGCTGACAGACTTGTCTCTTCCAGGGTGGAGTGCTTCACTTCATTAAAGCAACATCAATACCTGCTGATGGAAAACGAGGAGCATCGCTGTCTGCTCCGAGACGCCACACTGAAGCGGCACAGGCCTGTCGCATCCAATTTCAAATAAACGGACGACATTTATTAGTGTGTGTGGAAACGGACGGGAGCGAGGCGGTGAGGTGCTGTCAGAGCCGGGCCTGCCTGCGTGCATCAGCAGTTGGTTTACCCACAAGCTGTTCACCTGCCCATCAGCTGCCAGACTCTGCCGGCCTCCGGGCACACCCGAGCAAATTTCCACACTTCTTTCCTATTTTAGACCTCAAACTGTTCACACTCCATACGTTCAACCGTCGTCCCACTGAAGGCTGACGTGCTCCTCGGTGAACTCTGCGTTTATGCTTCAGAAAACCAAAGTTGTGCAGAGTCCGACACAGGTGACATATCTGTGGATTCAGCAGGCGAGCAGGCGGGGTCCTCCAATCATCGCCGCCATGAATTCATTCTCTTCTCCAGATAGAGTAAATCCTCCTTCCATTCACAGGCTGCTCATTTTGTTGAGAGGCACAGTGACTGCTGGAAGGATGGGAGGGTGGAGGGGGCTCTGTGTTGGTGTTTGATGGTGGGGGTGGGGGGGTACTCTCAGGGAGGTGCCGACCTGAGCAGATGGACTTCTCAGCGCCGTAGTAAGTGGAGTTTTCACATGGCAGAGGAGACCGCAGGATCTCACAGGACCGAGACAGCATCCAGGTGGCCGTGGCCCCTCCTGACCAGCTGGAGGAGCGAGGGGGCCATCTGACACTCCAAGGAAAATGATACACTTTTCTTTTCCTGCTTTGTTTTGCCTCAACACAAAAGCCCAGAGCCAATCAAGGAATTGAGCTAATCAAGCGTAGAGAGAATCCTTTTGATTGCTCACGAGCATTCAAGGTCATGCAGAAGAGCACAAACACTGTTGGGGGTGAACACGTCGAGTTCCTGCTCAGATGATCCAGTCTGAGGCTGAATAAAACGTCCGTTTGAGCTCATTTCTGACACATTCTGCAAGCTTGAATCAGCAAGTGTGTGCAGTGATATTTGCACGATTCATACGCGCTGCAATGTGGATTCAGCGTCCCATCTGGGCTGGTCCGCTGATCCAGGGCCCCGGAGGCTGCAGAGAGCAAACTGTGGGCCCACGTTTTTCCTCCTTTTTGTTTTTACTCAGTGTCGGGGTCAGGAAAGCTCCCAAGTGACCTGCGGCAGGAGCAACAGCCATCGGCCCCCGCTGAGCCTCAGTAATTAGGGACCCCCGTGCTCCCCCTTGTCCTCGTACGTCCCCACTGACCCGGGTCAGGGAAACATCGTGTGTTCTTCTGAAGGGCAGCGAGGGGGAACAGAAGCTGACAGGAAAACATGCTTCAGTTCCCAGGACGAGCCTCGGTCCCTCTCAGAGGACGAGCGGCAGCGTCTCTGAAGGCGATGAAAGAGGACCGGACGGTTTATTAAACCGTGGGTCCATCAAAAACACTGTGACGTGGAAAGATGAAGCCAATGAGGCATTAGATGATGATCTAAACAACTGATGCATGTTAATTATCTTGATGTAGACTCTTTCTGATCGACTAGTTTTTACCATTTTACTCAAAGAAGTTAAATATGGAGCATCAATAGTGTTTTTTCTGAAGGCGACTCTCTGAAGTGCAGTTAAATGATCACAATTTCTATCAAAGCTGTAAAGTAGCACCACTGATTTAATCAGGCTGTGAAACATCTTTAAACCAAATTAATCATTTAATTGTTTGAATGTAAAACTGTTGGACCCACAAGCCAGTGTGCTCCAGTGGGTCCAGTTCCCGCAGCTTTTAGACCATTAAAAGAGTGCTTGTGACATCTACTGGCCAGAAAACGTCAACTCTTTAATTTTATTTTGGTTTATTTCATTTTAATTCACTCCTTTTGGAACAAGGTAAAATAGAAAACAGACTCAAACGGTGTTGAGAAAAACCTTATAGATATTTGAAGTGAATAATTTAGACATGTCTTAAAAGAACAGAACCAAACCCCAAGAAACTTGAAAAGGACGTTAAAACTGATTGTTGGTTCATGTCTGTCAACAAAAATCATAGAAACTGTCGGCTTAGACAGATCATCGGTTTTTAATCACTTCATAAAACATAAAAAGGAGGATTAAAAAAATACTTTTCATGCAAAACATGTAAAAAAAAAAACATTTACAGACTCCTCTCAATGGAGTTACAATAACATTTTCCATGATGTGTTGGAGATGACTCTCAGCTACACCAAAGTTTAGTGAAATTCACAGCTACAGCTACATTTTTTGTTTGTTAAAGCTGATAAGCTGTGGTGGACATTTTACAAACATTTATTTCAAAAGTTAATAAGTTGTAAAAATACATTAATTGATGATTTTCTGACATTTTCATTAAAAACCTCGAGCACTACTTCTTCACATATTTATCATACATGAGATATTTTGCTAACAGGCAAACATAAAAAAACACAGGCAACACAGCATTATTACCCTTCTAAGCATTTTTTTTATATATTTAATAATAAAAGCACTTATGATTAACATGTGAGGCATGTTTTTATGTGTCTTGTGTGATTTTACAACATTTTGAATGTTCATAAAATGTGGTCACGTCATTTTCCACTTAATCACATGTTTGTTGAACAAATTCATGTGGATTTTCAGTAAATATATATGGTATTTTATTACAAATATATAGAAATGTTTTATTTCTTAAAGAGGAATTCAGTCACTTTGGCTGTCTCTGCAGGAAAACAACCACCAATCGTAGTTTCCATTCAGTCACTAATTCTGCTTACAGACGTTATTTTAGTACACATAGCATTTGATCAAAGTATTCTGCAGATGTTCATTCCTTTATAAAGTTTTTCAGCGGGTCTATGACTTTGAGGGGAGCACCAGCTGCCACTCATGCAGAAAAGTGTAATTTCTGCCATTTCCTCTAAGATCAAATGCAGATTTTATGAGTGAATGTTCTTTGCCTCTGTGTGTCCTGTCTTTAGGTAACCTAAAATGATGCTTCCATCTTTTATGTAATGTTCGGCAGAGAATAAAATCAACAGAGGTGTTGCTCCAGATGTGAGTCTCCAGCTGTCGTTGGTGCTGCAGGTCTCCACAGGGCATCATGAAGGACACTGAGAGTTGCACAAGTCTCCAGACTCAAAGAACCGGTAGATGTTGACCAGTGGGAACATGGTGACCGAGCCAAGAAGGGAACCCACCTGTGCTGCAGCTCCACACCAGAACAAGGCGCTGTGGCTCCGATCTCTCAGGATAACACCCACCATCACCTTCACGTAAGACAATGTTCCAATGAACAGGAGCCACGAAAGGACCTGCGAGAGAAAGAACCTGTGAGAAATAGGACCAGTGACAGATAGGACCAGTGAGAGATATAACATGTGAGAGACAGGACCTGTGAGAGACAGGAACAGTGACAGACAGGACCTATAAGAAATAGACCTATGAGAAATAGGACCTGTGAGAGACAGGAACAGTGACAGATAGGACCTGTGAGAAATAGGACATGTGAGAGACAAGACCTGTGAGAGACAGGAACAGTGACAGATAGGACCTATAAGAAATAGGACCTATGAGAAATAGGACCTGTGACAGATAGGACCTGTGAGAGACAGGACCTGTGAGAGACAGGAACAGTGACAGATAGGACCAGTGAGAGATATGACCTGTGAGAGACAGGACCTGTGAGAAATAGGACCTGTGAGAGACAGGAACAGTGACAGATAGGATATGTGAGATACAGGACCTGTGACAGATATGACCTGTGAGAGACAGGACCTGTGAGAGACAGGACCTGTGAGAGACAGGAACAGTGACAGATAGGACCTGTGAGAGACAGGACCTGTGAGAGACAGGAACAGTGACAGACAGGACCTATAAGAAATAGGACCTATGAGAAATAGGACCTGTGAGAGACAGGACCTGTGAGAGACAGGACCTGTGAGAGACAGGAACAGTGACAGATAGGATATGTGAGAGACAGGACCTGTGAGAGACAGGACCTGTGACAGATAGGACCTGTGAGAAATAGGACCTATGAGAAATAGGACTTTTGAGAAATAGGACCTGTGAGAAATAGGATCTGTGAGAGACAGGACCTGTGAGAGACAAGACCTGTGACAGATAGGACCTGTGAGAAATAGGACCTGTGAGAAATAGGACCTATGAGAAATAGGACCTGTGAGAAATAGGACCTGTGAGAAATAGGACCTATGAGAAATAGGACCTGTGAGAAATCGGACCTATAAGAAATAGGACCTATGAGAAATAGGACCTGTGAGAAATAGGACCTATGAGAAATAGGACCTGTGAGAGACAGGACTTTTGAGAAATAGGACCTATGAGAAATAGGACCTATGAGAAATAGGACCTATGAGAAATAGGACCTGTGAGAGACAGGACCATTGAGAAATAGGACCTATGAGAAATAGGACCTATGAGAAATAGGACCTGTGAGAGACAGGACCAGTGACAGATATGACCTGTGAGAGACAGGACCTGTGAGAGACAGCAACAGTGAGAGACAGGAACAGTGACAGATAGGATCTGTGAGAGACAGGACCTGTGAGAGACAGGACCTGTGACAAATAGGACCTGTGAGAAATAGGACCTGTGAGAGATAGGACCTGTGAGAGACAGGACCTGTGAGAGACAGGACCTGTGACAGATAGGACCTGTGACAAATAGGACCTGTGAGAGACAGGACCTGTGACAGATAGGACCTGTGACAAATAGGACCTGTGAGAGATAGGACCTGTGAGAGACAGGACCTGTGACAGATAGGACCTGTGAGAAATAGGACCTGTGAGAGATAGGACCTGTGAGAGACAGCAACAGTGAGAGACAGGAACAGTGACAGATAGGATCTGTGAGAGACAGGACCTGTGACAGATAGGACCTGTGAGAAATAGGACATGTGAGAGATAGGACCTGTGAGAGACAGAACCTGTGAGAAATAGGACCTGTGAGAAATTGGACCTGTGAGAGACAGGACTTGTGAGAGACAGGAACTGTGACAGATAGGATCTGTGAGAGACAGGACCTGTGAGAGACAGGACCTGTGAGAGATAGGAGCTGTGAGAAATAGGACCTGTGAGAGACAGGACCTGTGAGAGACAGGAACATTGACAGATAAGATCTGTGAGAGACAGGAACATTGACAGATAGGTTCTGTGAGAGACAGGACCTGTGAGAGACTGGACCTGTGACAGATAGGACCTGTGAGAAATAGGACCTGTGAGAGACAGGGCCTGTGAGAAACAAGACTATTGACAGATATTACCTGTGAGAGACAGGACCTGTGACAGATAGGACCTGTGAGAGACAGGACCTGTGAGAGACAGGACCGGTGAGAGACAGGACCTGTGAGAGACAGGACCTGTGAGAGACAGGATCTGTGAGAGACATGACCTGTGAGAGACAGGACCTGTGACAGATAGGACCTGTTAGAGATAGGATCTGTGAGAAACAGGACTATTGACAGATAGGACCTGTGACAGATAGGACCTGTGACAGATAGGACCTGTGAGAAATAGGACCTGTGAGAGATAGGAGCTGTGAGAAATAGTACCTGTGAGAAATAGGACCTATGAGAAATAGGACCTGTGAGAAATAGGACCTATGAGAAATAGGACCTGTGAGAAATAGGACCTGTGAGAGACAGGACCTGTGAGAGACAGGACCCGTGAGAGACAGGACCAGTGACAGACAGGACCTGTGAGAGACAGGACCAGTGACAGACAGGACCTGTGAGAGACACTCCATGATGTCGTCTGACGAGTCAGGACCATTCAGAGAAAAGCTCCCTCAGCACTGAGGGTACAGGTATTGAACTTTGACCCCTCTGTAATAAAACCACTGTCTGTGAAGGTTTGAACGTTTGTGTTGGACTCACAATGATCGCCTCTCCTGCTGCAGACCCAAGAAGCAAAGGACAAGGACTCAGAGCTGCCATCGCCATGTTGTAGCTGCCAAAACCAGACCCCAGCAGGGTCAGCACACCAAGAAAGACCAGAGACCTGAACACAGAAGAAGTCTTTCAGCTCCAGTCTCCTTCTTTCTCAACTAAACAAAAGATCAAAGACTTATTTTAAAGGGAATGTTTGATTAACATTAATTTAGTGCCCCAATTTCTTATCGGAGTACCAGTAAAAAAAATTAAAGTTACAAATCAAACTTCTGCTGTTTTAGGACAGTCAAGTTTTCAAGTTAAATAATAATAAATAAATAAAAACACAGAAATTGCAAACACTAAAAGTTGCTGCTAGAATGTTTTAAAGAGCTGAAGGTTTTCATGCATGAATGTCTGAAAGAGCTGAAAGAATGCTGGAGCAGTTAGACTACAAAAAAAATATACACTTTGTGATGGTAATTCATAACTCACACTATTAGCTTCCTATAATCAGTCATGTTGGCATTAATTATTATTTTTTTTTAATAAAGAGCTTATAGAGCTCATGGAGGTCCAGAAAGATAAATGCTTTAGAGTGAGACAGTGACTTAAATGGCTTTTACACCAGGAAATATGAAAAACTTTACATTACTTTAAACTAGCCCCATCACACCAGCAGGTAAAGTGAATAAAACCACATCTTGTAACATGTCTAGAGAAACTTTGACGGGGACTGCCACATTGCGGCCATTTTAAAATTTTGATTTGACAGTACTGTGTGTTGGGGGTTGGTCTCATCTGTACCATCATAACAAATTTCAGCACAATGTGGACAAAAATCAATGAGTTATAGTCCTTTTTTTTCTTTTAAGCTATAGTGGCCATGTTGGATTTTTAGATTTGAATTCAGAATGTGTTGTGCATGGAGTTGCATTCGGGACCAAAAAAATCTGGCCTGGCCCGAACCCGTATATTTTTTTCCAAGCCCGACCTGAAACCGACAGATTAAGTGTAATTACAGGCCCAAACCTGAAATTTGTAAACAAATCAGTTTGACATGATATCTTGTTTCACCAAATGGATATTAACATACAAAACCAATAGCCTAATAATCAACTCTAAAAATACAGATGAACAAAAATATTTTCAGAGTAACATTATTTGGAAAAATATAGAACAAGGCTGTTTTAATTGAACATGTTGCTCGCTTGGGCTTTTGAAGATGCTGCTCCTTCCTTCACTACAGAAGACAGCAGGTGTGGAGACGTGCACAGCCGGTGATGAGCTGATCCATCTGAGTTTAACTGGACTTTTTTTTTTTTTTTTTACCTCTTTTAACCGGCCAGTCGGACCTGCCTCCTCCTCAACAACTAGATTAACACAATTTTATATTGTGCATTCTTATTTTGTTTTCTTTGTGCTGTATGATTCATAAAACCACATCAAAAGCTCGAGCCGACGTGCACAGTTATTGTGCAATGCGCCAGCGCAACTCTGTTCACAGTCTGATTAACAGCTGCGCTCTTCTTTCTTCCTTCATCCTCTAAACATATAAACATACTGCCGCCTCCTCTACAAGTAAACACAATTTTATATCCATCCATCCATTATCTTTACCCGCTTCTTCCATTATGGGTCACAGGGGTCGCCGGTTTCCATGCCATCACTGTGTGAGAAGCGGGGGACACCCTGGACAGGTCTCCAGTCCATCACAGGGACACATGGAGACAAACAAGACAAACAACCATTCACTCTCTCTCTCACCCAGAGACAATTCAGAGTCATCAATCAGACTAACTTGCATATTGTTGGTCTGTGAGATGAAACTGGAGTACCCGGAGAAAATCCACGCAGCACAGAGAGAACATGCAAACTCCACCCAGAAAGACCCCCCAGCTGGGATTTGAACCAGCGACTACCAACTGCTCCATAAGCATCTTCTGGTGAAAACGACAATCCTTCCGATGTGCACCTGGTGACGTCATCTACAGAAGCTCTTCCAAAACTCTCCTCCACAAACTGTCACCTCACACCTGATCCGACAGCGGAGCTCCTTCAGCACTCACCTCTGTATTCGCTGGTGAACTGGACCTCTTTTCACTCCCTCAGACAAACAAACTGGTTTCTGCTCATCCATAAGGCCCTAACTGGTCTCCTACCAGTTTGTTCCACAATATGCGTAGCAACATACATACCACTCCAGCAGCTACTTTAACCTGTTAACCACTAAAGCACCTTGTTTGGTCGTTAATCGTCTATATTTCCTGCTGCTAACAACTGGAACCATCAACGACAAACTAAGATGAATTTTGTCCCATTTGCATTGTTTAAACCAGTGGTTCCTAACCATGGTCCTTGAGGAACGCCATCCTGCATGTTTTAGTTGTTTCTCTGCTTTGGGACACCTGATTAGAGTGAATGGGCGATTAACAGGTTTCAGCTGAACTTGAGTAATTAAATCACTGATCAGGTGTGTTGGAGCAGGAAACAACTAAAACATGAAGGACAGGGTTCGTGGAGGACCAGGGTCAGGAACCACTGGATCTGTGAAGGCATCACTTGATGACCGCTGCACATGGTTTTAGTACTTTCCTCCTCTGTTGGTACTCTCCGAGCTCTTTGTTATCCTTCCACACGGTGTGATGTCTGAGTGTCAGCTGTTTATTTGTTGTCTTGTTCTCTCTCTCCGGTGTTTGCTGCCTCTTGGCCAGGTCGTCAACATGAACGAGAATTTGTTCTCAACCAACTAACCTGGTTACGTAACGGTGAAATCAATCAATCAAATGAGAGTCAACAGTTGGAGTCAACCCTGTCTGTTAGCAAAATACATGTGAACCACCGGGCAGATTTTAATAATTAACTAGAGGAATTGTATTTCCTGCAAAAATGAAGTGTAATCTTTTTTTAACTTGCTGAAAACAGCCGAAATGGAAGAACAAAAGAAAGCAGAAAGAACACAGTCATTCAACGTTTACTAATACAGGTTACATATTTGCTGAATTTGGTTTAAATAAGAAGAAAAGAGCCCCAAATTTTGTAAATTAGCTAAAAAAGATTAAATTTGCTTAAAAAATAAAAATAAAAATAAAAAAGTAGCTGAAAAGGCCAAAAAGAAGCTTAAATTACCAGAGGGAAACGGCGCGAGCACAATTGTGCCCAATTAGGTTGAAAGAAACAGAAAGTAACACAGAAAAGTAGAAATTATCTGAAAAAAGCAAACATTTGCAAAAACAACAACAAAAACAGCTGAATAGCAGCTAAAACAGCAGAAAGAAGCTTAAATTACAAGAAGGAAGTGGAGAGAGCAAATTTTTACTGAATGAGGCTGAAACAAAGTTTAAATGAGGGCAAAAATCTGTAATTAGCTAAAAAAAAAGCTTGAATTAGAATAAAACAGCTAAATAGTACCTGAAATAGTATAAATAGTTGAAACTTGCAGCAATAAGCTGAAATTAGCAGGAAAAGTTAGAAGCACAAAAATCTTCTAGCTAGCAGAACAAAACTGAAAGGAGCACAAAACAGCTAAAAAACAGCTGAAAGTAGCCAAAAAAAGTTAAAATTTGCAGAAGGAAGCTGAAAGAAGCTGAAGCAGAACAAAATGTGAAAGGAGCAGTAAAATGTTGTAAACAGAGCTAAAGATTTAAAGGATGAAAAATGAACTCAGTTCATTTTCTGTGAGAACAAAAATTATAGAAAAGGCTAAATATTTAAAAAAAAAAAGTTAAAGTTGCACCAAAATCAAACGTAGCAGGATTGTCCTGAAAGAGCTGAACGTTTTGAAACATGATTTGTTGAAATAGCTTAAAAACTGCAGGACGTGAAAGATGCTGAAAAATGAACAAAATAAAAATGGATCACAGTGAACGCGTCATAAACATTCATACAAACAGAGAAATTGCATTTTCTTTTAAAACGCAGTTAAACGCTTATCGCTAAATCGTTTCAGCTGAAAACTGCTGAAGAAGCTGAAACCAGGCTGAAAAAAATGTAATCACTAAACCGTTAACGTGAGTTGAATCTGAACAGCTGATATTAAGCAGGTGAATAAAAGCAAAGAGCAGCCGAAAAGCTGCAGAAATGAGAAGAATGAGCTGAAATAGGCAGAGAGACTGATTAGATTACAAAACATCCCAAAACTAAAATGAGAGAATTGAAATTAGCTTAAAAAAGGTAACTGAGATGACAAAAAAGAAGCTGAAATGACCAAAAAGAGGCTAAAAGGATCATAAAATATTGAAAATGTTAGAAAGAAGCACATGCAGCTGGAAAAAAAGGGGCAAAAAAATCTGCAGAAAATACTAAAACGTTGCTGAAAAAGCAGAAAAAATAGCTGTAAGGAGCATAAAAGTTTAAATTATCAGAAATAAACATGAACAAAAGGCTGAAAAAAGCTGAAATGTGTGGCAAGAAGCTGAAATTAGCTGAACAATGCTTAAGGAATGTAAAGAACTGAAAATAGAATGAAGCACAAAAGGCTAAATTTAGAAAAATAAATAGCAGATAAAAAATTAATTCAGATAAAAAAAAACAACTAAATACGTAGCTGAGAAAGCTGAAATGAGCAGAAAGTAGCTAAAAAGAGCCGAAGGAAGGTGAAATGAGCAGAGAAGCTAAAAGGAGCCAAAGGAAGCTGAAATGAGCAGAAAGAAGCTAGAAGGAGCCAAAGGAAGCTGAAATGAGCAGAAAGAAGCTAAAATGAGGCAAAGGAAGCTGAAATGAGCAGAAAGAAGCTCAAAGGAGCCGAAGGAAGGTGACGTGAGCAGAAAGAAGCTAAAAGGAGCCGAAGGACCG
>JARVGV010000111.1:5882136-5892159 GCA_031762435.1 Hypsolebias longignatus
GCATAAAAAAGGCAACATACGGTGCAATGACGTCACTGGGGGCGGAGCCGTAAACGCGAAACGCCGTAAACCAAGAATGTCATAAACCAAGGACTACATTCCTAGAAGCTCCTAAAATAGATTTTAAGCAACACTGTATCATTTCTGCATTGTAGGCCTTTCAGTGTAAAGTTCACATTGTTTTCTTTGGGCACTTTGGTGTTCTCCCATGAATCAGGTGTTTTAGGCTAACTTGGCATCTAAATTAATCTTAAAAGGGATTATGAGCCAATGTTTTGCCTGTGTGTGTTTTTATTTTGTTTTGTCTCACGTCTGTCCAGGTATCTAGGGTGTTCTAACTTCTAAAATAGCACAAACCCACTTCAGAAATGCAACATGGCAGTTCCTGTAATCAGAATATTAGTTAATTTTTGTACATCAGAAGGAAGTAGATCACTTTATTGTTTGATTCTCAGACTCCGTTTTGGCCCTGTAATTGACTTAACAACCTGGCCATGGTGTATCTTAATGCTTGCCAACTCCTGGAGTGCACCGACATGTATTAAAACTAGACGATAAGATGGAGTACAAGTTTAAATCCTGATGCTTCCACAAAAACCTTTGGGATGTTGTCTGAAGTTAACACATTTACACAATCCAACAGGTAACACAGTTCTCTGTAATCAGTTATTTTGTGATTAAAAGAAAGAGCATGAAACATCATGATTATGTGTGACAAATTTTGACACCTCTAGTACACAGACTCTGGATCATAAACCACACAGCATGGCAGCTTCCATAAACCAGGTCCTGCTGGCTTCAATTCCGGACAGCTAGAAAAGTTTGGCACATTTGGTCTACAGTTTTTTTTCATTTGCTTTGGTGCATTTCTCACATCGTTTTAACATTTGCACAAAAGTGAGTGCATTTCTCTAAATAAGGAGAACAAGTTGCAAAACCTAGATGATAAGCTGCAAAAGTGTGTAATGCTCACAATGGATTGATTATTCCTTGAAAGCAAGAATTCATGTCAATGAACGTGTCAGTGTCATTAAAATGGAAAGTCCTGACAACATTATGAACATCGTAACTTTGTTATGTTGACAGTTCACTCATTGTTTCCCATACAAAAAAGTCAGATGTTTTAAATTAAAGCTGTGTGTTGCCATCATTGTATGTTATTCAATGGCAAAGTTGGTTCTCTGCATTTAACCCATCACACCTGGGATGCACCCAGGTGGAGTAGTGGGCAACTTTGTAGGTGCCCAGAGAACAATTGGGGATTAGGTGTCTTTCTCAGACACACCATGACATGTGGGAATGGCTGGGGACCTGGGACGTTCGGGTCCTGAGTTGGCTAACCTGCCTCTACCCCCATCTCGGCCCCATCTTATTTTGTTGACACTACTTGAAAATGCTCAAGGCAGCACTATAAAATATTTGCACAGCCATTTGAAATCAACAGTTAAGTTACACATTACTTTATATTGTGAGGTAAGACAGTGAATTGTTCACATTTTTACAGCATGTTGTTTGCAGTTCTAATTTGTTCACAGCATTGTACACAAGCAACAAACATTTACTTTATTTTTCTTCTTTTTTTCTTTTTTTTCTGTCAAGAAGGAGAGGTGTATTGGCCTCAGTTCCTGGATGGTCCTTGGGGAGCTGTGGGGGCATATTGGGTCAGTGGGGGAGCTGACTCCTTGCAGGAGCATTTGCTCTTGCTGTTAAACTTCTCCCCATCCCTCACCATGCACCTCCGCCCTCTTCATTTCAATTCCACACATTTAGGGTTGTTGGGACTCGGGTGTGCTGCAACAATTTTACATCTCTGTTGACAATAGCCACCTGGGACTCAATTTTATTGTACACTCTAGACATTTACTCATGACATCTTCATGACCAGGGGTCTGCAACCTTAACCATCAAAAGAGCCATTTTTCACCTTTGTTCACTACATTAAATGTGTTCAGAGCCGCAACAACATGCCACAACTGTGGTTATCAACTGGTGGCCCATGGGCTACTTTAGGTTTGCTGGAGGGGATTTTGTGGCCAGTAAGGGTCACATTATCAAGCAAAAATATATGTATTGATTTTTAACATTTATTTTTTTTAAAAGACCATATACTTGTAAAGGGGGGGAAGTTTTCAGTTTTCACCACCTGTTTTTAAATTAAAAAATATATAAACTATGCAAACAGTTCTTCATGAAAAGAAATAAAGCATCAAATTAAAGTATGTTTTACTTGTACTCGCTCCAGTGTTCACATATTTACAAAAGAAATGGCATCAAATCTGTTTGAACTCGTTCTTTTTTGTTGTTTGTATCACCAATAAAATTCAGTTTTATGTCAGTTTTAGCCAAAGCTTGAAAGAGCCACTAAAGAGGGACCAAAGAGCCACATGTGGCTCCAGAGCCACAGGTTGCAGACCCCTGCCCCAACCCCAACACTTTCTCTGAGAGTCTACACTTGTCTAGTTCTGCCATGTATGTTTACCCACACAGGCTACAACTCCCCTGACGTCGGTCAGTCACATGACCCAGTCCTGATTCATGCTCAGTATTCCAGAAAAATCCAACAAAGTCCAAAAGAATTGACTGACAGTCTTTTTGAATGAAAGAAGAAATGTTTCAACAAAAAGAAACCGTCCAGGGGACCTGACTGAACTTTGTTGGACACATGAGCCATCCACTAGTTTGTTTACACTGAGTGCGTACCTGCGTATGAATATAAGTGTAAAACTACTGCAGTAAACTTTTCTAACTGCTTCATTTCTTACAGTTCAGGACACAAACAGTTCCCTGTTTTTAAAGCTTTCAATGAGTACCTTAATGTACAAACTTCCACATCCATAAGACCTTCAGTTCCTGTAGGGATTGCAGTATTCTTCATAACAGATATTAATCTAAAGATTACAAGAACAAAAAAGAGTTAAGCTCATGTTGCAGCCGTGCCCACAGCCTGAACCAAGTTTCTGTTTCCATCCCGGGAGCATTCTGTATCAGATGTGTCCTCCTGACACAAAGAGGGGAGAACTCAATGCTTTTGGAAACAGGATTTATTTTTGATTTCTATCAGTTCACGTGTTGAGATGCTGCTGAGCGGCTCCTTCAGTCACTCGTGTTAGAAAAGCTCCACAGTCCACGCAGGGGGCGACTCCTCTGCGCCTTTAACAAACTCTGGAGACGTGCAGAACAAATGTCTTGCTGCGCCTTTAAAGTATCTGTGACATGAGTTATGAACTTTGCAGAAAATGGCACAACATAAATATCTTTTATCATTCAACAATGTTCGTTTTTGCAAACAAACATAAATATATTAAAATTTCATTCAAAGTCATTTAAATTTGGCGCTGTTTGTCGTCACTGGAAATCCGCGAACTTACGCATACGTCATCTGTGAAGCGAGATTAGGCTTCTCTGCTCCAACGCGCATTGTAAATAATAATGGCGGAGTATGTAGAATCAGACGAATGTAGCAATTTTAGTGATGATCTAAGTGATTGTTTTGGAAGCTGAACTTAGTAAGAGTGTGTCTGAGCTCAACCTTTCCTTAATAAATGCACGTATGTGTTCAAATGAGCTTTATTTAATTAGTTTCACTTTGAGAGGAACGTGCGTGCGCGCAGCACAATGAAACAGTACATCTCTTTAAAATGTAGCAAAATAAACACCTAAAAATGTATTTTTGTTGGCTGATATAGCAAGAGTGTGTCTGAGCTGAACAGTACCTTTAGAAATGTTCAAATCAGCTTTATTTAAATATTTTCGCGACGTCAGCATGTGCACGTACGTGCACGCGTGTGTATAATGATAAACCTTTCTGCTTACCTGAGTAAGGATATAGTTTCTCTGTGCCTCTTCAACGGTTATTAGGCTGGCGTTAATGTAGTCGTTGGTACCGAGCTGCAGGCGGATTCTGCTGTGGTCAACTGAGGAACACAAATGATGTTTTTATTAATTTAACGTGTTTGTGTGATTCCACCACACTCCACAATGACAAACGTGTTTCTCTGAACAAACAAAAAGCTTGTCTCTCCTTTAACACTGAGATGTAAACTCTGTCAGCTGAAGAGCCTCCGAGAAGAAAAACAGCCAAAAAACTTTCAGCTTCCTCTTTTTCACATCTTTAGTGTGAAAAGCAAAAGAAATGTAACTGTGTGTAACACATGCTACATGATCTACATCATTTATTCAGTGTGAAGGAGGGAAACTACCAAACCTGAACTGATGGACTGAGAAGTTTTAGTTTTTTTTAAACTCATATAATTTACCGGTAGATATTATTTCATTTGAGAGAACAGAGGCTGAACGGCGGGTAACTGAAAATAAAAGAGCAGGAAACAAGCTAGATCAGAATGTTGTGTCCCACGGGGCTCAGACATGAAAAAGATCACTTAATGAGCAGTTTTAAGATTTTTAACTATACAAATAAGTTGACATGTGCTCATTTAATCATGAGTCAAACAAAATGTTATTAGTTTAACGAAGTTATCACTGGCTGAAGTTTAAATGTTACAGACCTGTCAGACTGATGGGAGTTTTAGTTTAAATTTTTTATTTTCAGACTGTTTGGACTAGTGAAGCAGGAACTCACAGGGACTGACGTCCCGGTACCGGTTCCGAGTCTTGTTCTCGACTGACTTCGCCACTGTGCAAGGTAATTCACTGGACTGCTGGCGAATCTCCTGAGATGAAATAAATAAAATACATTATTATAAGATTAAAGTTCATAATGTCAGTGTGACTGCTAAGTGCTGTAAATCTGATCAAACGTCCTGAGGAGCTCTTCCTCCATTTAACCCTGCAGAAAAACTCAAAAACATGATGTCATGTTAGAAGATTAAACATTTAAAACACACAGAGGAAACAAAGAACAATTATTAACTGTGAGCAATAACGAGGTTTCAATTCTATTAAAAATAATAACAATGTTGTTATATAACAATAACAATGTTTTAATTCTAAGATAATATTTATAATAATTAAAGAAATATTTACAAGTTATGCTATATAACAAAGTTTTAATTAAAGTAATATTTATAATAATTAAATTAGTGGGAGTGGTGGCGCAGAAGCTAGAGAAGGTAGGCCTGTGATCGGAAGGTCGTCGGTCCGACTCCCCATACAGACAACATCAAAATGTGGGTGGGATTGGCGAAGCAACTAAAAATTAATATGTATAATTAAAATAATATTCATAATAATTAAAGTAATATTTATAATAAAATAATGTTGATAAAGTAATATTTATGATAAAGTAACATGTATAATTAAAATAAAATTTATAACAATTGAAAGTGATATTTATAATAATTTAAGTAACATTTAAAATTAAAGTAATATTTATAATAATTAAAATAATATATATAATACTGTATTTACAATATTTATAATTGAAAGTTATATTTATAATAATTTAAGTAACATTTATAAAGTAATATTTAAATAAATAAATATTGATAGTTATATTTATGATAAATATTAAAAATAATTAAAGTAATATTTATAATAATTAATGTTTATTTCTTTGTAGTTCCCACACACGCACTGGCGGGTCGTGCAGCAGGCTTCAGATCCGTCCAGAAACACGAACCATCTTTAAAGGTCCGGCCCGCAGCAACATGGTACTGATGGACCGAACCGACCGAACAATCAGAGCTTCCTCTCGGGTCGGTTCCGTCTCGTTACGAGTCGAACTCAAAGCGACAGCCACGGTTCGTGACCCACCTTGAAGAGCTGATCTTCCTACCTGATAAACGGAGTTCCAGCTCCTTTTTTCATCGATTTCCCAGAACTCGGCTTCCATCTTTCACAGCCCAGCTGCCGCTCCTTTCCCCCCACCCGGACACGAACACCCGCAGCTCCCCGGTGGTTAGGCTGCTTGTGGTTGAAGAGTTTCGCGCAGTCGCTGCCGACAGTCCGGAGGCTGTGGACTCTCGGTGCGGCAGCTCGGTTCTGTCTCGGCCTGCTCGGAGCGGAAACACGTCGCTAGCTCCTCCTACACTCCCGAGCTGTTGTCCTTGGAAGGCTAAAAAAGAGCAAAGCGTGGTTTTCAGAGATAAGACGGCGCTGCGAGTTATCCCGGCACGGATTGCTGGACCGCTCAGGTCCGGAATGTAACTGTGTTAGCAGGAAAGAGCCTCACCGTTCCTGGAACAGCAGCAGAAACCAACAGGCGAGGGCGCGCGGGAGGCATTTTGTTTCTGGAAGAAGCGCGTCTTGCGTAGAGTGCGCGCACGTACGTATGGGCGTTCGTTACGCACACTCACGCACGAGTCTGTTTACGTCTAATCTGGACATTCGTCGTGATCGTCGCCTTTATGGCAATTTGTTGTAACATATAATCAATCCACGCTTTCCTTTTTTTTTTTTTTTTTTTTTTTTTAACTATTAATATAAATTTAACACATAATGGCCAAACAGAACGTGTATTGCAGATATCCACAGTTCTGATTCTTCTTGTTAAAAATAACATTTTAGATAAGCAGCTTTGCTTTCTTCTGATCCATGGCTTTCAGCTTCAGGTACAAGTAGCACTGGAAATACTCAAGTAAGATGGTAGCAAGATATTTTAAAAAATGGAGAAAATAAAAATAACAATATAAAAATACCAACAATTAAGTTCTAAACAGGTCAGGTAGGGGAGTGGTGGCACAGAGGTTAGAGAAGGTGAGCTTGTGATCGGAAGATCACTGGTTCAAGCCCCGGTTCTGACAACATAAAACAATGTGGGTGGAAAACGGTGAAATACCCACACCTGCCTGAGTCCAGGGTGTCATGCAGGGGTGGTGACGGGTTGTTCGGGACCGGGAGCAGGTTCCTCAGTATCCTCTGCTCAGACACCTCTGTCAGAGACTGCAGGTCCACTCCCAGAGCTGAACCAGCTCTCTTGACGAGTTTATCGAGTCGGTTGGCACCAGCACACCACAGCGTAGAAGAAGATGCTGGAGACCACCACGTGGTAAAACATCTGCAACACGGTCCTGCAGATGTTAAAGGACCTGAGTCTCCTCAAGAAAAAGGCGACTCTGTCCTTTCTTGTAGAGTCCGTTGGTGTTAGCTGTCCAGTCAAGTTTATTGTCTAGGTGGACCCTGTACAGACGCATTGTGTTATATTATTGCTGTGAGTGAGGCTTTTGTATCTGTTCTTATCTGTATCTGTTTTTATCTACATGTGCTTGTTCCTTTGTGTGTGAACTGTACTGACTCTGTAAGAGGAAGAATTGAAGTTCATTAAGTACGGGACATGAACTATGAGGGAGACACTGGTGTGTGTCTCACAGCAGCAACATCTGGTGGACTGTTTGAGGAACAACCTGAGCAGCCCGACGTGTTTAATACTTCTATGGCTCAAAATAGAGGTTTCTGCACCTTTACTACACATAAACAGAAAAGGGTGGGGGGCGGCAGTCAAATAAGCCCCATTTACAGTGCGTGTCTGGGAACAGACGAAGAGGCAAATAAAATGGAAGAACACATAAAAGAAACTTTAGAAAGAACAGTGGCTCACAGTAAAGAAATGATTGAACAATATGAGCAAAGAATGGAAAAACTAGAACATGAACTACAGGACACACGAGGGAGACAAACTGTCAAGGTGTCAGTGACCGCTAGAGGACACTTGATACCTGAACAAGACTAGCAATAAAATGTCCAAATAATGACAGAAGAAGTAATAGATCATGAAATTGACAAAATGAGAAACATGTTAGGTCACCTGCGAGGGGAGGATCCCTTACAACCAGCTCACTCCTTCGGAAGAACCCACACAATGGCGACCCAAGGGCAAGGGAAAAAACTGGAAGATGCGGAGTATGTTTTCCACTTGCTACAATCCTCAGGGGGTCGCCAGAAACATAGGCCCTTCCCAGTGGGAGATAGGGCTCTGGTGGATAGACTCCCAAGCATTTCTGCTGGGGGCAGACTGTGGTTATCTGAAATGAGTGGCCTCACTAGTGGGATGTCACTAGCCCTGGGGGCTTTAGAGCAATTCTGGGACGATGGGTGACGGCCCTGGTGACCAGAGAATTAGAAGCAACAGCACACACTAGCAAACAGGGTAATGAGGTTCCACTAAATCAAGTAATAACTGAACTAGGACATGCAATCAGGGAACAATTTCCACTATCCACCCCTGCAGCAATTCCTAAGTTTGAGTGGCAATCTCAAGTGCACCCCAAAGATTACATTACTTTAGCTGCCGAAAAATGTATGAGGCACACAGTAAACCCTAAGGGAGCACCCTCAAACTTAACTGAACTATTCAGAGAGGCAATTCTAAAAGGAGTACCCACATCTGTGGCAGAACTGATGAGACAGAATCCAGATCCCCCTAGGTGTGACTACGCTAAGTGGGAAAGACACCTGAACCATCACCAGCAAACAATATAAGAAGAGCAAAAAAAAAAAAAAAAAAATAAATAAAAAAACTTAAAAGGCTGAATTAGAAAACCAACTGCTTAAATTACGGCTACAGGAAGCTAAACAAAAAGCAACAAAAAGGAAGGAGAAGACAGAGAATGTGATGGTTGCAGCGGCTCCACGGTTGATGCCTCCTCCTGCTGGAGCACAATACTGTATACTAGTCAATATCCTGGAGGAGTAACAAAAAAGTCCAGATGACATGATTCAACCTTTTTTGTTGTTATATACCTGGATGACTGAGAAAACAAACTTTATCCTGGAGGAGTAGTCCCTCATTCTTCTCCTTTTTCCTATCCTGCAAACCCCCTCCCTCCTCCTTCTCCTCATCTCTCTAAATCAATACAGGTCTGCTGGCTTTGGTCGGAGCAGAGGTTGGCGTGCTGGTGGTGGCCGGGGACGGAGAGGCATGGTGCAGGGACAAAGGGGAAGAGGTGGATATGGAGGAGCCGCTCCTGACGCCTGCTACAACTGTGGAAGACCAGGTCACTGGGCCAGAGATTGCAGAGCTCCACCACAAGGATGAGTGCCACCCAGTGGTCAATCAGGTATGCTGCCACACAACCCAGCAACAATACCCACTCAGAACACAGGAGAGCAGTATCCACAGTGGGAAGACTTTCCCACTCCTGGTACTTATTGACACACCCCTGAGAATCGACAGGGTAGCATGGGCACAGCAGACTCTATGCTACCAGCAAAAGTGGGAGGACAAGAAATGAACTTCTTGGTGGACACAGGAGCTGTCTACTCTACAATCACCACAGCTCCTGTCAACTACCTATCCACAAAAGCTGTATCATTGATGGGGATCTCAGGGACAGAGAACGTCTGCCCTTGACTGTACCACTACCATTTCAGATATGAACACAAAAATTGCAACATCCATTTGTCTGTTCACCTGCAACACCAGTCAACCTGATGGGTAGAGACTTACTGATAAAGTTGGGAGCAACTGTACTCTGCGGGAGTCAAGGGGTGAGAGTTCAATTCCCAGATGGCTCCTATTTGCGATGTGGTGAACTGTGTACAGATGGACAGTACTTGATGCAACCAGTGACTCCTGAACATGATGATATCTACTGGGACTGCATGACTGCTGAAGCTGTTCCAACAATGAAAGCCTTGAATCCTGAGTTTACGCACCTACGTCTCTCCTCCCGATCCATCGCATGTCACTCTTCTGTGACAGGAGCCACACAGACTGGTATCAAGAGGAGTTTACAGCTCAATTGGAGGGTAAGATTTGGACAATTCAAACAAAACATTTATGTGGCCCCGGCTGGGGTGGCAGTGGTGGTGGAGTTAACTCAGGAACAATTACTGTGGTATCAAATGAGTGATGAAACTGTGCCTCACATATCTTTTTCTCTCCATGCCGAGCACGAAGCAAAGGAGCTTGGAGGAATGGTTAAATGTTTTCTGGCAGCTACGGACTGGGTTCCCACCTCAGTACCAGGTCTGTGCTTTTCAAATTCTTGTGCCACGTACAGAATCTCCTCTCACACAGAAGAACAGGTGATGCTGGAACACGAGTTGTTGGCTCGTGACCATGGGCGAGAGAAAACTGATCATCATTCTGCTGCAGCAATGTTGGCCTCCCTACCTGAAGGCTTA
>JARVGV010000111.1:6030222-6041474 GCA_031762435.1 Hypsolebias longignatus
GCTAGCTGCATGTCACGGTCTCTCGTCCTGGCCACACCTCCTCCCCCTCCTTTAGGTGGTGTCTCTCGGCACACCCAATTTGCAGTTTTTGAATCTCGTCTCGGGGCGGAGCTACCGTTTCACCGTGGGTTTAGTTCCTCTTTAATATCTTACATGTAGTTAATCTTGGATTAACTACATTAACTACACTAACTGTTGGATTACAATATGTGTATTTTTTGTTCAATGTGTATTCTGAGGCAGAAAATCGCTAAAACTGGCAAGATCTTAATAGGTCTGGAGTTTCTTGCGAGCAAATTATTACAGCCAAGTACCTCCGCTCACACGACATCCCACCAGAGATCGCAAAGAGTCCTGGATCACCAAGATGGGTGATCCCTGCAAGAAGACAAAGGAGGTGGTGCAGCTAAAGCAAAAGTGGAGCTGCTGGCGTGCTTGTAAAATTAAGGAGGCAGCTCATAAACCACCGCTTCCCGGCCTTTTTCTCGCAAACGCAAGATAAAGGTGGACGAACTGCGACTACAGCTAGCAACACACAATACTGGTGATAATGGAAACCTGGCTCTATCCACTCATTGTGGACTCTGCTATCAAGGTATAATGTAGAGCGGCATGATAGGACAATGGACTCTGGTAAGACCAGGGTAGGGGGCTCTGCGTCTATGTGAACAATAACTGGTGGACTGATACAGTGACTGTAAATAGACACTGATCCCCAGACCTGGAGTTTGTGACTTTTAGATGCCAGCTCATCTACATTCCAAGAGAGTTCACTGCAGTCAAGACAGCTGCTGTTTGCATCCCACCAGACGCTAATGCTAGCTCTGCAGTTGGACAGTTACATGACAGCATTAGCAACCAGCGGAGCAAGTATCCTGGGCATACCCATCATAGCAGGTGACTTTAATCATGCAGATTTAAAGGCAGTGCTCCCCAAATTCCATCAGCATGTAAAGTACTCTACTAGGGAAGCCAACACACTGGACAAGGCCTACTCAAACATCAAGTGGGGCTACCAGACCACTACCACACCTGGGCCAGTCTGACCACATACTCTTAATTCCAGCATATGCCCCCATCAGGAAAACGGCGCCCACCATTACAAGGACCATTAAATCCTGGCCTGATGGGGCCTCTCAGGAGCTGCTTTGAAAGGACAGACTGGAAGGTCTTTGAACATCCAGACCTGGAGGTGTTCACAGACAGTGTACTGTGCTACATTAAAAACTACATAGATACACAGTGGACAGATGCTTTCGGGTCTACCCCAACTAGAAACCCTAGATGTCACAAGAGGTCAAACAGCTCCTGAAGGAGAGAAACAACACTTTCAGGTCAAGTGACAGACAGGGTACACTGCAGTGTAGCAAGAGCCAACCTGAAGACAGGCATCAGGAGGTCCAAGTCAGACTACAGGAGGAGGATTGAGAACCACCTGAACTGCAACAACTGGCAAGTGTGGCAGGGAATACAGCATCTCACAAACTTTTAAGAACCTGGGAGTGACTAAAGTGATGGCCCACTGGCAGAGAAACTAAATCTCTTCTTTATCCACTTTGAAGTGAATTCACCTGAATAAGCTGGACTAGATCCAACAGTCCACAGCAGCCCTGCCTTCACTGTTGAAGAGCACGAGGTGAAGCGCGTTCTGGCTCTATCGTCTCGGCTGAAAGACATTCTCTCGTCCCTGCTGAGAGACGCTCTCTCATCTCGGCAGAGAGACGTTCTCTTGTCTCAGCTGAGAGATCCCCTCGTCTCTGCTGAGAGACACTCTATTGTCTCAGCTGAGAGACGTTCTTTCGTCTCGTTGGGAGATGCTCTCTTGTCTCGGCTGAGATATGCTCTCTCATCTCGGCTGGGAGACGTTCTCTCGTCTTGGCTGGGAGACGCTCTGTCGGCTCAGCTAGGAGACGCTCTCTCCTCTCAGCTGAAAGCTGCTCTCATTTCTTGGCAGATAGAGGATCTCTCGTCTCAGCTGAGAGACGATCTCTCGTCTCAGCTGGGAGATCCCCTCGTCTCTGCTGAGAGACACTATTGTCTCAGCTGAGAGATGTTCTTTCGTCTCGTTGGGAGATGCTCTCATGTCTCGGCTGAGATATGCTCTCTCATCTCGGCTGGGAGACGCTCTCTCGGCTCAGCTGGGAGACGCTCTCTCCTCTCAGCTGAAAGCTGCTCTCATGTCTTGGCAGATAGACGATTTCTCGTCTCAGCTGAGAGACGATCTCTCCTCTCAGCTGGGAGATGCTCTCTCCTCTCAGCTGAGAGACGTTCTCAAGTCTTGGCAGAAAGATGCTCTCAAGTCGTGGCAGAGACGCTCTCCTCTCAGCTTGGAGATGCTCTATCGTCATGGCAGAGACGCTCTCATATTTTGCTATCGGTTTCTGACTCTCTCACCTCCCTGACTGCTGGCAGAAACGTTCATGGTGGCCAGGATGCTCTGTAGGTCCCTCAGCTGGATGGGCTGCGTGGGATTGGCTGCCGCTGCTGCCACGGACGATGCAGCAGGGGTGGAGGGGGTGGTGGCTGTGGGGGAGGTGGGCAATGGAGTGATGGGGGTGGTAGGGACTTGGGAGGAGCCAATCCTGCTGGCAGCGGAGGTGGAGGTTGGCGTGACAGCAGTGGACGGGCTGAGAGGAGAGAACACAGACAGAGTATCAGGTGTTGATCATCAACTCCAACGAGCTTCAACTTTAGGGCTCAGAAATCTTTTAGGTTTCCTTTAGAAGATGCTGAGACTCAGCTGCTTCCTCCCTGAGCCAGGTTCTGTGTGATTCAGTTGGTGTCATGTCTGACACTAACCTGTTCAACAGGAGGAGCAAACATTGATCACCTTGTGGAGGAGTTGCTGACTGCAGGAACACTGTTATTGCTGCTGCTGCTGCTCCCCAACAGGTTGGCCAGTCCAGGCCCAGCCAGAGCCCCCAGACCACCTGAAAATCAGAGGAGCTTTGTTAATCTGACCGCAGCTGAACCTATCTTTGTGTTTTAATCCTGTTCGGGTTTACGCACCAATCCCTCCCAGTCCAGTCGGTCCAATGAGCTGCATGAGCTGGTTGTGGCTCATGTTACCCAGAAGGCTCTGCAGGCCGCCCTCACCTTCACACGAGAGAAGAAAGGGATGAGGACTGGAGATATTCAAAAGTTGGTTCTGACAGGAGTAAACAAGTGTGGGCTACCTCCCAGCGCAGACAGATCGTGTCCTCCGCCGCCACCGCTGCCGAGCGAGCCAGGCATAGGCGGGTTGTTTAGATACTCGTTGACTTTACGGCAGAACTCATCGTCCTTATCACTCTTGGGTTCCTGAGGTCAAACAAACAAACATCAGAATTCCTGCCAGGCGTTCAGAGCATTTGCCAACTTTCATAAGAGTTTTATAATGAAGATTATAAAATGATGACAAACGATACAGTTAAAGCTGTTTTGATCAAATCTTTTTTTTTTTTTTTTTAAGTTTTGTTGCACTTTCATGCAAGATGTGTTGGTGCCTTAGTGTGCTGCAGTGGGGAACCCTCAAGGCCTTCTACGTCTTCAGAGAAGGCCTATAAGAATTCAACACATAAAATGCTGCTTTTAAATCTGTATTTATTAATAATTTTACATAAAATTCAGATTTGCAATGTTATTTATTTATTTATTATAAATTACTTTTCAGTTGAGTAAGAAACTTTGGAATTCATGAAAATACAGTTCTCCAATCAGTTTCTTTTAAATTTGTGTCTCCAGGCAGAAACGTGTCTGACGGAGCTCTCACTGGTTAGGCCTTCACTGTCAGGAGAGAAGGCTCAGTTCAGTCAGTCTCTGTAGCTGACAGGAAAATGAACCAAACACAGCGTGCATGTAGAGTGGGTGGGGCCAACACGGAGCTCTGAGCCTTCGGGAAGGCCCTGCAAGGCTGTTGTTTTTTGTTTTTTATTACGTGGAGATTTATGATACATTCAATTACGACCTGTAAATTCAAAATCAACACTAAAAATGTAGTTGCTCCAAACACCACCACCAACAACAAATAAGGTTAAATATCTCACTTAGGTTTACAGACAATTTTAAATATTTCAGTTGTGTTTAGGTTTTATTACACAGTGACATTTTACAGAAACACCAAGTTCTGTGGATTACTGTAAACTTTCAGTTCAGATGATTGAAATTACATGTTGTACTTGAACACATGAAGCTGGGTGAACCGCAGGGGCTGCTGGGTAATCTTGGGAAAGACATGGGTGGATGTTTTCAGGTACAGATGGGTTCTTTATTTATTTATTTTCTGTTTATTGTTGGGTTTATGTTCCGGTTATTGATGGCGATTGTAAAAGCAAACGTCAGCTGTTGCACCTGAAGTATAAAAAGAGGAACGCACTCCTTGTTCAGAGCATTCCTGTGTTGAAAATCTAAAGTCAAAATGACATAAACGGACTGCGTCTCAGCGTGTCTAAGGTCGAAACATTACTCCAAAACTACAGTATAATCTCTGTTTACCACTTTAAAACAAACACAAACGGAGAAATTATTACAGTTGTCTTAAAAAAAAAAATCCATTAAAACTGAAATAAAGTTTGGTTTTCAAAACATTCATATTAAAACATCAATTTACTGTTGAAAAAAGTGTAAATGTAAGTTTTTACAACATATTAGAAGACTTAAAAGTTGATTAAAATGTAAAGTTTTAGAAGTTTGTGTTTGAAACCTTTATTCATACAGAGAAATGCAAAATCAGGTTTTAATTATTGAACCAATCCTGCTTTCAGAAACAAAGCTCATGATCTGACCTGTAGCTGAGGACTTTATAAAACTGAAGTCCCATCAGTAGTAGTAGTAGAAGTAGTAGTAGTAGTAGCAGTAGCAGTAGCAGTAGTAGTAGTAATAATAATAATAATAATAATAATAATAATAATAATAATAATAATAATTGTTGTGACCAGCAGAGGGTGCTAATGGACAAAATGTATATCCTCTCAAGTGGTTCTTACACAACCCAGGACATTGATGCAAATTAGCAAACAAAACTTTTCTGGATTTTTAAAAACTCGTAAAACTGGACTGGCGTCAATCATCAAACCCAATGACGTAGACCTGAATATGTTAGGAAACAATTTTGCAATCTTTCACTTGACAGACGCAACCAGACGTGTTGGTGGGCTTGGACCAAGTTGGACATCACGCGCCCCAGTTCCCTCATCATCAGCGCAAAAGCCTGAAGCACTGCATCACTAAAGCCCATAACCGCTGTTGCACCACTGGTGCAATGAAGGGACATGGAGAGGGCAAACATGAGGTGTGCCAATGAATTGCCGAGGCGACTAGCACACGTTCTGGCATGATAAGCTCTGCAGAGTAACTCGTCCATGATGCAACACTGAGGTCGTGGGCACCGAACATCACTGCGCAGGGCCGCCTCTGTTGATACGATGAGCGATGCAACAGCAGGTTCAATCAGCGGCATGCGATCCAGGCCCACCGCAGCTGGCTCATGCATGGCCGCTAACACTCGGGCATCCACGGAGAGGCGCGCCCAGGTCCTTGGGTCACGCCAACAGCCATGCAGCTCCTTCAGGTACTACTCTGATGGAGGGACGGAAAATAAAGGAGGGGTCTGTCCGCACCTGAAGAAGGCACTTCCCAGGGCGGACCCCTCTGACTGCGTGATGTACAGCTGCAGTTGTGCCAGGGCCAAACGCATGACGTCCTGCATAGAGCCGTCACCTCACTAACTGCACTATTAGACGAAGAAAAAGAACCTGTCACAGAGACCGACTGTTCCTCCTCATCACCTAGAAAATGAGAGGCAGAGGCAGACAAGGATAATACATCTTCTTCCGCAGCCAGCTCAGGCATGGGTGGGGAGGAGTGTCCAGTTGCTGCCACTGGCTCAGCCCCCAGTTGGTGTGCCTGCAAAAGGGACTTCATTTCTGCTAATTCAGCCGACAGCCGCTCCACTCTTGTGGAAAGACCCCGATCAGACTTGGCTCGCCTCTTTCTAGGAGGGGCCACAGGGACTGCAGCCTCAGTCCGGCGCTTTGAGCGCCTGGGTGGAGCCTCCTGCCCAGAAGGTGGGAAGTCACTGCTGAGCTCAAGGCAGAGCTGGGCCAGCCGAGCCACTCTTACAGAACGAGGCAAGAAGCTGCAGTTCATGCAGGGGTTCTCCGACAGGGCCTCCACCAGACGGTCATGTCCAAGGCAGGCAGGACACAGGTTGTGACCGTCATCCGCCTGGAACACAGCCCCACAATCTGAACAGCAGTGAGAGCCATCCAGGCAATTTACTCAAGTGTAAGACGAAGGAGGCCAAAATTGGGAGAGGGTGCACGGACGCTAGCCTTCACCAATAGAAATGAATCGGGAGAGGGTGCGCGGACGCTAGCCTTCACCAATAGAAATGAATCGGGAGAGGGTGAGCAGACGCTCGCCTTCACCAATAGAAATGAATAGGGAGAGGGTGCGCAGACGCTAGCCTTCACCAATAGAAATGAATTGGGAGAGGGTGCGTGGACGCTAGCATTCACCAATAGAGAACAAGGTGGGCGAAAAATGAATTGGGAGAGAGTGCGCAGATGCTAGCCTTCACCAATAGAAATGAATTGGTAGAAGGTGCGCGGACGTTAGCCTTCACCAACAAAAGCGAATTGGGAGAGGGTGCGAAAAACGCTAGCCTTCACCAACAGAAAACAAGACCAAAACTCAAGAAGACTAGCACTGCTAGCTCAGCCCAACCATCTATGAGGTTGGCGCGTTTAATAGTTTCATGAAAGGTGCGTGAACGCTCGCCTTCCCAAAGTAAACAAGACCAGAACACAGCTGGCTACACAATAAACCTTGGTAGAAGTAATACTTACCCACGCGTCGATCTCACGTGGAAATTGCCTCCTAAAGCAGACGGAGTCACACCAATGGCAACAAACCACAGTCAAGGCAAAGGAAAGACTATTTACGTGACCCACACGGTAGCCTCCGAGCGCGGACGGAGCCGCGAATTAAGCAAAAGTTACTCACCAGTGTTGAATCACGAGCAACGATGTGGTTTGGGGGAGGGGCGAAGCCACCGTAGCCCAATGAAATACTTCGATAAAGGTTAAACCGACGCGGCCCTCAGAGGGTGAACACACTGCTCCGGCCAACAGGCAGTCAGGCCAACAGGCAGTTGGGCCTCCAGTGACAGTGAGAAAAGAAAAGCCAAAGGCCTATATAGCCTTGGATCGAATGCGAGCAAGAAGAAAAAAAGGGACTGAATTACGAATAACGCTAGGCTATATAGCCTCTGATTGCTTATCCAGTCACACCAGTGTGACGTCGTTGATATAATTACTCGAACAGCGCATGCGCGAAGGGAACATTCAGTGCTTTCAGCACCGCCCTCTGGCGGTCAGTAGGGATGAAATAGAACTCATTTCAATTGTCTGTATCCACAATCTCATTCTTTTGGTCACTACCCAGAGTTTGTGACCATGGGTGAGGGTAGGAACGTAGACTGACAGGCAAACAGAGAGCTTTGCCTTACAGCTCAGCTCCCTCTTCACCACAATGGACCGGTACAGAGCCCGCAGTACTGCAGACACTGCACCAATCCACTCCATTCTTCCATCACTCATGAACAAAACTCCCAAGATACTTGAACTCCTCCACTTGAGGTAGAACCTCACCCTCGCCCCAAAGAGATCAATCCACCATTTTCCAACTGATCCCATTTGTTATTACCGGTATATATTATTGTGGGTGGTTTATTTAATTCATTTAAACATTGAAAATTCAGTTTGTTTTTATTGTTGCTCAGTCTGAAAACATTCATAGGTTAGATAAAGTTTAAACGTTGTGAGACATGTAGGTTTTGCGTTTCTGAATAAGCTTCAAATTTAAGTTAGCCATTTAAAACACAGAACAAGCACACAGATCTGTATTTTACAAGGGATGTGGAATTTTCTCCATCATAGTAATCATCATAATAATAATGTTTGTTTGATTCAGGCAAATGCTGCTGTACTCTCAGGAGGTGGATGAAGACTGCACATCAAATGAAGAGGAGCTTTTCATTCTGTGAGTCCTTGACAGGCGTTTTTGTTTCAGCTGCGTCATTCATGTGACCTGCTTGGTTTTATCTTCCCAGACTGTGATTTAGTTATTTTGAGCATACACTGATGCTTTCATTTTCAATGCTCTAGGTTCTTCATGGAGCTGAATAATCGCATCTTTCAGACCCTGTCGGAGGTGGCGGGGAGCGCTGATCCCACCCTCACAGCTGATCATGTGAGGGCCATGGGCTTGGATCCACAGGGTGACCGCTCCTTCCTGCTCGACCTGCTGGATGTGTACGGCATTGATGTTGCACTTGTCATAGACAACCTCTGCTGCTCCTGAGCCTGCTGAACCTCTGGGACACGTGGATGCCAGTGGATTATTTGTACATGTGAGGCTTAAAAACACGAAGACGCTTAAAACACTGCCTCCATCGTATAACCTTGTGTGCTCCACTGTTATCATGCTGGGTGTCTCCTTTGACCTGTGGAGACGGCTCACTGTGGGTGATGTGAACACAATATCATACAGCGAGTCACAGCGGCAGATCGACACCTGGATATCAGGCCGTACTGCGGAGCAGCTGACGACAGCTGCTGCGTTTTGGCGTTTTTCTGTTTGACTGTTATTCTGGTTCAACACTGGCTAAAACAAGACAGCCCTGCAGCTTGGGTGAAGAACGGAGTCTTATCTGAAAAGATTCAAGCACTGGGAATTATGTGGCATTCAAATACCCTCTCTCAGAAATTAAACACTTCTTTTGAGTACTGTGACCTTGTACTTAAATGTTTCCTTTTTTTTTTTTTTTTTTGTTAATCTATTTCTAGAAATGTCTTAATAATTGCAGAAAGTTTCATTTTTTTCATACATAAATTACAGATTTACTTCTTATTCCTTAAAGGAATGCATCTGACCCGCTGCCTGTCGTGTCAAAGTTTTAACGATGCGCGCAGTCTCATGCAATATCTCAAGATGTGGCACTTAAAGTATGTGTTGTGGACGTCTCTCAGCTACTACCACCACATTGTAGCTCCATATCGTTAAACGTGACTTTAAAGTGTCACCATTTTAGTTTTTTCTAAGTTCAGATTGCTGCGATAATTCGAACCATTTCTATAAGATAATTGGCTGTGCGTATTCAACTACTCTGTAAGTTTTTTTAGAATTTAAGCAGCGCTTTATGAGATACGTTGGTAACAGACTGTCGCACACACACATTTTCACCTTTCAGCAGTGACTGATAATAATTAACACAAAAACATATTGTTACTTTTATTATTATAAATGAGATGAGCAAATAAAGCACCTGTACCTGCCCTACTTTTATAATTGTGAGGGGTAATCGATCTGAATAAGAAAAAATAATAGTTATTTATACTTTGAGCTTTAAGCACTTTGAACACAGGCCACGTCTGCTCTTGTCTCTCTGTTCGCCAGAGGAAGTAATAAATATGTTCAGATTTACTTTTTATGACATTGCTCCTCATTTTACATTGTTCTCAACTAGTTGAATACATTTCAGTGAATATACACCACTTATTGTGAATGCTGCACAATGTCCACCAGCGAATTGTTTTCCTCATGCACACATCAGGCTTAACTGTTATATACACAGTTTATGGATTAATTATTTTGAACTAACTGCAGAGTGGAGATGTGCTGGAAAGATGTTTGCAGCTGAAACACAAAGCTCCTCTCCGCTCGTCTTGTGGACAAAGATTTATTTTTTAATTATATTTGTTGGGTGATTTGTTGATGTCCTGCTGATAGCTGAGGGAAAAAAAAAATCTTTAATTCCTCTTTGGTCCGATTCACTGAAAGGACTCGGTTTCAGCTAAGAGGTTCCCTCAGATGTTTCATCCCAGTCCCGTTCAGCCCATCTTTTGATCGATAAGCCCAACGTGTCCTTTGAATGCTGCTGGCGGGGGCTGTTAGTTCTCATCAGATTTTCAATCACTGAGATGATTTGTTCCATTTTGGGACGCATGAGGCAGATTTTTGTTTTAGTCAAAACTCAAATATCAATTTCTCACACTCCCAAGTATTTTTTAAAATCTGTTTATTATTATAATCCATTTGTAGATTTACTTAGCTTACAAATAGAATAATCTAATGATGCGGGGGCTAATCTGATTTCTGGTGTGGGGACTTTTATACAACTTAATTTATAACCCAACATGTTTTTTGGGTTACTTAAAACACAAATAATGAAATGCACTGAAAGAAAGGGGCAGTTAAGCTTTATTTTTAATATGGGGCCTTAAAATGCGACATTGTCAAACCTATAGCAAAATAATCTGTCTTTTTGTATGTCGTCATTATCTGCTGAACGACTGTGTTTGCACTTTTCACTAATCTTACTGTTGACTCTTCTCGTTTCTGTTTGCTTTAGAAGTGTACACTTAATGCAACAATGAATGTGCACAGCACACACACACACCACTGTATAAAATGCCTTTTTTGTAGAAAAGTCTGCAGATGTTTACCAGCATCAGCTAAAAATTACTGTACAGTCTGAATGTCCACGGCAGTGAAAAGTGCTACACGCACGCACGCGCGCGCACACACACACACACAGCAATGCATCCAAATTGTGTAATTGTTCTTTTTGATTGTAAGAAAAGTCAAAAGTAGTCACAGATTGTGTCTCCACCTCTACCTACGGGAACCACTGCAGGCGTCAGTTATGTACACAAAACTCAACATCATGGGCAACTGTCGATTCCACTGTACTGCCTTTGTAAAACAATAAAATACTGATACTGTTCAAGTGTTGCCCAACAGCTGTCTTCTCTCTAGTTCCACCTTTACTAAAGGTTTACTCATCTTTCCTCTCTTAGTTTTTAAAAACACTTAATCTCCGTGTCTGACCATGTACCGGTATCTACACTTCAGGCATTCAGATTGCAAAAAATTTAATGAAATCAGTATGTAGATAAGCTAGTTCATTTTACTGCTTTGGGACAAATACTGAACACAAAGTAGGATATTACTTTTTATGTCAAATAAAATGCATTATTATCTACATTTCACTTCATTTAGTTCTAAACAAGTAATTCAGTTTATTTATTGTTTAGTCTTAGGACCCACCCTCTTCACAATCTACATAAGTAATACAGGTTAGATCATTCATGTTGCATCCTTACATCTCTATGCCGACGACACAGTTGTTTATTCAAGACAAGAAAGTTCATGCTCAATAATCCAGGAATCAAATCTGATAATTCTCAATCAGGTCATCTGGACAGTTT
>JARVGV010000111.1:6183445-6194846 GCA_031762435.1 Hypsolebias longignatus
ATATATATACATGACGTAGCTTAATGTGTATTATATTAGAGTTAAAAAAATTTGAAAGAGTTATACTTTTGTTTTGTTGAAGATTATTATTGTTTGAAGTACCGGTAATTGTTTGAAAAAAGGAGCAGATATAATAAGATTTTTTTTTCTTCTTTCTGCTGTCTTTCAGTTTATATTTTGTATTCGTATCTTTTATGGTATTGTTTTGTATTTTTTTAATGAATAAATTTTATAGAAATAAATAAATAAACTATTAGCTATATATACAATAAATTATTAAGAATTATACAGTTAACTATTATTATTAGTAATTATTAACTATTAACCATTACATGTATAGTATTAACTTATAACTATTATTATTATTAACTATTACCTGTTAAATATTAACTAGTAACCATTTATATTAATTATTAACTATTAACTATTATACTAATAGAAACTTGATGAAGGAAACTCCAAACATTTAACAGTTTTGAGCAAATGTTAAGAAAATGTCTGCAAAATTCTAGGAAAGTTCTGAAAATATATTAAAAATAATTCCTCAAATAACTTTAAAATGTCTTCAAATATTTCTAAAATATCATCAAATCAATCTAAAATATCCTCAAATAACTAAAATGTCCTCAAATATCTCTAAAATTCTAAAATATTCTCAAATATCTCTAAAATACCCTCAAATAACTAAAATGTCTTCAAGTATCTCTAAAACATCCCCAGATACCCTTATTGTTTGAGCATTTATCCAGAAGAAATGGTTTTTATAACTGACCTAAAACAGAAAAGGTTTGGTTGGAGTTAATGTCAGAGAGGATAAATGTTTTTGTGGTTTTACACTGTAAACATCTGGATTAATTTGGGTCTGCCTCAGATCATTTCAGGTTTTTGTTGACTCTTTTATTTTGTAGACTCGTATGGAAACTTTAAAGTCTGTCAGTGAATAAAAGTTGTTGGACAGTTCGAGACACAAGCAAAGAAACTCTGCGCCTCTGCTCCACCACTCCCCTGGAATAAATACAGAAAATAAAGATGATAAATATATAACTCTCATCAGTTCTATTGATGTTTTTATCTTTGTAGACACATTTTTAAATATCCTTTCTGTAGTTACTGACAGTCCTTTATTATACGTCAGTCGTTCACATGAAGGTTTGTCTTGTTTTGGGGAGATATGCTGTATCTCCTATTGGTGTTATTATTTGAGTCATAAAATATTACAAATGTAAGTTGTTCATTTGTCTCGTCGTTCAATCATGAAATTCAACCAAAGTTTTTGGTAATAATTCTGCTGATTGTACAAAAAATGTAGTTTCTACAAAGACAAAGAAATGTTTCCAACATTTTTAAGTAAAGTTCTGCAGTGAGACTGTTAACAGTTAATATCTTACCTGTTGTAGATAATTCTTTGGCATGCATCTGAAACTAAACCTCTGAAAAATCTTCAGTGTCAGAAGTTTCATAAAAGTTCACACAAATCCTCTGTTATAGACATTTATAATGCCAGTCAGAAGAACAAAGAATATAATCAAAAAAGTGTTCAATACAGGAACAACTGGACTTTATTTAAGGATATTTTAGAATTTTAGAGATATTGAACGCTTTTTTTTATTTTGTCATGTCCTGGATGACTGAGAATCTGCACCAACAAATAATATAATTTTGTGGTTGGTATTTCTTTAAATTAAAAACAAAAACATATATTTATTGATTTTAACAAGAGAACAAAAAGCATACATATATTCAAATTATAAAAACTTAAAATATAAACCCAGACAAGACAAAAACCAAAAGGACATACACACAGGGGAGAAGAAAAAATAAAATAAAATAAATTTGCAGAAGACCATCAATAGACCAACCGGCATACACATCTGTTTGACTCACCATATGACCTTATAACAAATCCTTTTTCCAGCCATTGAGTTGGATATCATTTTGGCCCAGCCAAGTGTAAAAGACTGACCAGATATTCCAAAATTTATCAAGCTTGTTCTTAGTAAAATAGCTGATTTTCTCAAGTGCAAAGTGAAACGTAATTTGTGTAATCCATTGTGAGATTCCACATGACTCTTTCTTCCATGAGGATGCAATACAGCGTTTAGCTTCCAAAAAGGAGACATTAAGTAAGTATCTCAAGTTGTTTGGGATAACAAAGTCATCAGGATAAATATTCAAGATACACATTTTAGGATTTAAAGGAACCTTTTTACCAATCATCTGACTAATCACCATCAATACATCCTTCCAAAAAGCTAACACTCGAGGACACGCCCACATACAATGAAATAAAGAACCTTTTTGGAAAGTACATTTAAAGCAAGTGTCAGGAATATTAGGGTTAAAGTGATGCAATTTAACTGGAGTGATGTATTGCCTCGTCAGCCATTTGTATTGTAGTGATTTGGAGTTTGTGTTGGCGGATTGTATATGAATCGAAGTGCAGGTTTCTGACCTCTCCTCACTCGACACGCTTTCTCCCAAATCTGTTTCCCATGCCTTTAGAATGTTGGCTGAAGATTCTTTACATTTGTCAACAAACAAGGAATAGAGACGAGATATAGGTGATTTACAATAATGTCCTCTAATGACGACAAAGTGTACAGATCAAGATTACTGTATTTTGTTGCTTGGATAAAATGAAACTCCGAACTTGAAGATATTTATAGAAATGTTTTGTAGGAATATCATATTTGTTTTTAAGTTCTTCGAATGACATAAATACCTAAAAGATCAGAAATCTTAGCTGCCCCCTTAGCAGTCATGGAATGCTTATTTTGCCAAATAAGCATTGTATTTTTCAGAAAAGAATTTTTTGTTTGTTTGATAAGTTTTTTCCTGTCTGATGAATACAAGTATAAGTTTATAGGAATAGAGATCAGCTGGGCCTCAATTGTAACCCATGCTGGGGGATGACTGGTAATAAAGTAAAACATAGCTGCCCTAATCTGGGCTGCCCAGCAATACCATAATAAATTTGGCAATTGTAAACCTCCTCTGTCATAAGGCAAATATAAGAGAGACAGTCTCAATCTAGGACGCTTACTATTCCAAATGAAGTTGGAAAAAGTTTTATTTCTCTCCTTAAAGAAGGAGGGGGGTGGGGAAACTGGAAAATGTGTAAAAAATTTGGCAATATTGTCATTTTTATAATACTGACGCGACCAATTAAGGAAATGGATAGTTTGGACCATCTTTCTATTGATTGCATAACTGATACTAGAAGGGGGTTATAATTAGTTGGAATAATATTGTTTATTGTAGGAGTGATTTTAACACCTAGATAGGTAAATCCTTGTTTTGACGATACATATGGAGTTGAAACTGGGGGATTGAGACTTTCTTTTTCTGATAAGTACATTATTTCAGATTTAGTATTATTGATCTTATATCCTGAAAAAACTCCAAAAGACTTAATTAAATCAGTTATTGTGAACATGGTGTTCCCCAACTTAGAGCAAAACAGGATTATGTCATCCGCATACAGGGCCATACAATGTTCAAAGCTCCTATTCTTATACCGGTTATATTATCGTGTTTGCGAATTGCCATAGCTAAAGGCTCGATGGCCAGTGTGAACAACAGAGGAGAAAGGGGGCAGCCCTGCCTTGTCCCACGTTTCAGTTTAAAGAGAGGTGAAGTTAGACCATTGCTTCAAATTTCCGCTTGAGGGTTTGAGTATATATTAACTTTACCCAGCTAAGAAATTTCCCTCCTATACCAAAGCGTTTAATAACAGCAAACATACATTGCCATTCTATCCTGTCAAAGGCCTTCTCTGCATCCAGTGACAGGATAGCATTGTCTGGGACTTCAGATTTCTCAAAAATTACATTAAACACCTTTCTGATGTCATGAAAACCCTGTCTTCCCTGTACAAAACCATTTTGATCAGGGTGGACCATCATGGGTACAAGTGGCTCCAACTTCCTAGGTAACACTTTACACAAAATTTTAACATAATTTTTAATAAGAGAAATTGGCCTATATGAGCTAAATTGAGTTGCAGGTTTACCTGGCTTCAGAAGTAGGGAAATTATAGCTGTATTAAGTGAAGGAGGGAGAGACCCTTTTTTAAAGGCTTCTTGATACATGTCAAGCATTGGAGGTATCATTTCGGATTGAAATTTTTTTTACATTTCAATTGGAATTTCATCAGGCCCCTGGATCTTCCCACCTTTCATACTTGATATAGCCTCAGACAATAATTGTGCATTGAGCTCAAAATCAAGTGATTTTAGGGATTTGTTATCTAGGGGAGTAAACTCTAACGAATCCAAGAAATCAGTTTGTGTCTGGGGAACTAGGTCTGAGTAGTCTGAGCTATACAATTTGTAGTAAAAGTTGAAAACGTTGTTTATTTCTTTTGGGTCAGATGTTAACACCCCCTCAGCTATTTGAATTGAGTTTATTGCTTTAGCTGATTGTTCCTGTTTGATACGCCAAGCCAACAGCATACTGGCCTTTTCACCCTGTTCAAAATACAATTGTCTCAGTTTCATTAAACTTTTAATTGCTTTATTTGTAGATAGCATGTTGTATTTAGCTCTTAACCTAAGAAGTTCTGTATTTAGTTGTGTTGAAGGATTATGAAATACAGGTAGTTGTATTTCTGTTTTTAATAGATTTTTCAAGTTGTTCCAATTCTTGTATATTAATTTTATGCTTGAAACTGGTAAAAAAATGATCATTTGGCCTCTTAAAAATGCCTAAAAGGCCTCCCATCTCACAGTTGCTGAAATTTGGTGAGTGTTCAATACAAAATACATATCTATTTTTGTTCCAATAAATTGTATGAAATCTGGGTCCCTAAGCCAAGTTGATTATAAACGCTACTTTGATGAAAAGGAAAGATTAGGAATCTTAAGGTACAAAGTAGAATGTGACAGGAGCATGATCAGATATTACTATACTGTCATACCAACTACTGTAGTTGTAATGTGTGGGACTAAATCAGTTGACTAAATAGTAATCAATTCTTGAAAATGTTTGACAAGTACTGGAATAGCATGAGAAAGACGACTGATTAGGATGCATATTTCTCCATATGTCAACCAAATTGAGATCTTTCATAAAGTTAAGTAATTCTTTCCTTGTTTGAGCACGAGAGATGTCTTTGCCTGTATATCTATCTAACGTTGGCTTGAGAGTACAGTTAAAATCACCTCCAATGACCCTCCAGGAAGAGATGCTAGATAGAAACAGGTGTCTAAAGAAAGCAGGGTTATCATTACTTTCCCCATAAACATTAACCAAATTTAGTTTCACCGACAAAATCACACATTGTAGGATTAGATATCTGCCACATTGATCCTCAGTTACTTTGATGAGCTGGAATGACACCGAGCTGTGGATTAGTGTAATTACGCCCCTCGAGTGCGAGCTGAACGAAGTAGAAAAAAACCCAACCATGCCATCTTCTCCTCACTCTACTATCATCATGGGTTAAATGAGTCTCCTGGAGGAAAACTGTCAGCTTTTAATTGTTGAATTCTTTTCATCACCTGCCTCAGTTTGACAAGCTTATTCAGACCTCTTACATTCCAAGAGGTGAACTGAAGGTCAGAGGCCATCAAAGGATAGAAAAAAAATATTTCAGTTATGTTATATTCATTTAAGGGTAAGCTGCAGGGGGGAAACGTGACAAATAAAGACAAGAAAGTGTAAACACAACAAACAACAATTAAAAAATAGAGTGTAAATCCCCAAATGAAGTACGCCCACCCAACCCACTGAGAACACTTCCCAAGGAGCCGCCAAAGCTCGGCCATGAAGCCCTGCTGGACCACCCCAGCACTCATGATGGTGAGGAACAGCATCTAGACAAACCCCATCAAACCGCAGCCCCCCAGATAAACAGTGATGGAAATAACAACCATTAAACCATAGTAAAAATAAACACAAACGTGCATGTATTAACCTTGATTACCCTAACCATGTTGTATATTGACCATGTGTATTAAACACAAAATGGAGACACATTAGTAATAACCCATATAAACCATCAAGCCAAAGAACTGAAAAGATATGATTTTGGAAATGTACTTAAAGATATGTGACCATATTTGCATACATAGTGAGAGATGATTAGTCAGTGTCACATATTTTGATTTGCTGCTCCGCAACAAAGCAGCTATAAAATTAAAAGAGATATTCCACAGATCAGTTCTCCTTTATTGGACCTCTACCTGGGTCATATCCAGACGTCGCTCCTGCTTGAGATGCTGGACGAAGGACTGGTCTGCTGCCTTGTCAAAAGTGTGACGTTTCTTCTTGAAGGTCACCAAAAGCATGGCCGGGTGAACAGCACCGTAGCGCAGCGCCGGTTACTCCAGGGAAATAGAAGCTAGATCCTTCTTTACTTGGTCGAATATCTTGCGCTTTTTCAGAAGCTCGGCAGAGACGTCCGGGAAGAACATGACTCTTTTATTCTCCAAGCATATCTCTCCCCTCGCCCTGGCAGCCTTCATGATCTGGACTTTGCCAGCATAGTTCAGCAGCTTCATGACCACCGCTCTGGGGACCATGACCTCGCAGCGTCAGCCCTCCCGACTCTGTGTGCTCTCTCTATGATCAGCGGGACCGGGAACATTTCTGTACCAAGCACTTCAGCCAACCATTTATCCAAAAATGCACACATGTCAGAAACTTCAGTCCCCTTGGGCAGACCAATAAGACGTAGATTGGAGCGGTGACTACGTTTTTCCAGGTTGTCTATCTTTAGTTGCAGAGCATCAATAGCAGTTTTCATAGCAGTGTTGTCGGCTTGCAAGGTAACAACATCTTTGTTAGCGCTAATTCTGTCCTCAGCTTGTGTAACACATGCAGCAACAATTATTATATCCAATTTCACCCCCTGGATAGCACTTAGCAGGCTATCAAATCTCTTCATAAAGTCATCTTTCATCGAGTTAATAGCTGCCACGAGGTTGTTAGTGCTACCTGCTTCCAAGGCCGCCAGACCATCACCATCTGTGTCTGTGGATTTGTTGTTAACGGGAGACCTATCCAAAGCACCACCACCAACTGGAGGAGAAGCTGCACCGTCGCTGTAGGCAATGCTAGCGCTAGCTAGCCTGCTACTCCTGGACTGTTTCACTGGGCTCAACATAGACGTTATCAAAGCCTTTGTAGAAGTTGGTTTTGCGTTCTTTGGTGCCATCTGGTCAGCAATAACTAACACAGTTAACTGAAGAAACGCGAAGCAAGTTAGTATAGGTTGTTAATTTAGTTTTTTATTGGAGAGGGCTTCACCGCACGTCGGCGCAGCACCGAAAGTCAAACCTCTGAAAATCTTCAGTCAGAAGTTTCATAAAAGTTCACACAAATCTTCTGTTATACACATTTATTATGCCAGTCAGAAGAACAAAGAATATAATTTTGTGGTTGGTATTTCTAATATTTACATGTGTAACTGTGTCACATGTTACTGAGTCCACCTGCCTGTGAAGGTGCAGCTTCAGTCTTTTGCTGAACTGTGGTGAAACCTTCTGGCCCAACGTTGATCTCAGACAGCCATGGTCCATGCATTTCTCCTCCTCGCTGTCAGCAGTTCAGAACCTCTCCACAGAACCCCCTGGACAGATTGTTCTTATTATTAATACTAAAATCTTATTGTGTGACTGTAAGTGTGGTTTCATTTTTTATGTTCCGTAGCCAGCAGTGAACCAGATCAGCCCTCTGGGATAATAAAGTTAATGGAAACATAAACCAGTTTGAACAACAATGAATCTCTCAGAGTCAGAAGTCACACCACTGTTTTTAATTCAATTAATTAATTTTTATAACGTGTTTGTCTCTGAAGACAGTCTCGGTTTTTTCCAGCACCTCACAGAAAACTAACAAGCACAGGTCCGATTACTGCGACTCAGATCCAGATTACAGAACTGTCAGAACCAACCAGAGTCCTGCTGAAGTTAATAACTCACAGTTTCCACTTCAAAACGTCAGAAATGTCCCGTTTAAACCCTCCAGGGTGTCCTAAAAACATGATGCTCTGTGAATGTGCTTCCTCGAGCTGCAGATATGTTTGGTTCTGCGTCTGGTCTGAGATCTGTCATCAGACCAGTAGAAAACGTGTTTTCATGGTTGTTTTCACCTCAGAGGCCTCCCTCCCTGTTCATGCTGCCTGCTCTGAGTCTTCTGTCCATCCTGGGAGCCCCCACCAGCAGCAGCCGGCGGTCTGGCATGGCGGGACGGGAACATGCTCTGACAGCCGGGTGGGACCAGGAGGCGGTGAGCTGTGGGTCGAGGTCCGGGGTGGCTGCAGGCCATTGGGACGGCGCTGCAGAGAGGTAGCCAGGAGACGACAGAATGGGCACAGTCACCATGGCAACACATGCGGCCCAGCAAATGATGGCAGCTGGTAACTAAGTAACAGGAAGCGGCGGACTATGAAGGAAGATAAGGCCCGCATGAAGCTGTGTGAGGGCTTATCTGTGCAGGAAGACAAGTACTGGGACAAAATGATGAGGAGGGGGGATGCAGGACACTTTCACCTCTTTAACTCACCTCCATGTACCTTAGACTGACTCGCTGGATTCAGGAGAGACCCACTCCACCTTTCAGCCCCCATCATTCTGCGTAAATCAGGGGTGAGGGGGAGGATCAGCACCACAATGGGCAGAAAGGAGGATCATGTACTGACAGCAGCTTTAATGTCAGGGAGAGGATGTTTGATGCACTTAAAAAAAATCTGATGTTATTATGTTGAAGAGGATCCACAGCTTCCATCGTCTACTGAAGCAACTTGTTGCCACATGGAATTTAAAAAAAAAAATTATCTTAGTTTGCACAAACTTTAAACAGACCAGCACTTTAACAACAGATGTCTGATAATGCCATGTGGTGCTAAAAAAGTGTGAATATCATGGAAGCTAAAGCTGATGAGCTTGATGGATGATCTTGACCATAAGAGGCTAAAAACAGAACCAGTTGGGTTACTGCAGCGTGTGTTTAGAGAAACAGACAGGTAAAAGAATAAATCTGATTGTGTGCATGGAAGTGGGAGGGGCTTCAAGCCCCACATCAGCAGTGTGCATACTCTGGTTCCAAAAACTCAACATAAATTGAAACTCAGCTCCGCTGGCTTCAGCTCCCAACAACATGAGAAAACAAGGAAACAAAGTCCAGTAGTCCTAATTTTCAAATCAAATTCAAAAATACGTTATTAATCCCAAAGGGAAGTTAAATATTTAACGATGGCCACTTCTCACAGCAGCAGCTTGTATATACTTTTTTCATTCATTCAACCAACCAAGACCCCGAGGAGGGAAACGTGTCAGGAGACAGAGGGAGAAGAGAAAAGTGAAGAATGTAGGACTGAGGGTTGCAACTCTAAATGTGGGGACAATGACAGGCAAAGGTAGAGCTGGCTGACATGATGCAAAGAAGTCTTGAGCTCCGCCATACCAAATTGGACAAAAGGTGTGGCTCTCCACACATGACATTAACCTTAAAGATACCCCTCAAAAGCTAGCATCTCGGTTCATTAGATCTTTTCTTGTTGTTCGGATCATAAATCCGTCAGCTGTCAGGTTGCAGCTGTCCAGTTCTATGAAGATCCATTCAATCTTACGTTTCCTAGTTAAAACCTGTTTCTGTCAGTCCCTTGTGCTCTCTGCCTAACTTCCCTCCACCCTCCCGACTTATTGACAATCATCCCGCCTTCACTGTGAGGTGCATCCTGGTCATGGGTTACAATATTTAGTTGATTGGGAAGATTATGGGCCTGAGGAAAGGTCCTGGATCCTCCGATCTTTCATCCTTGACCCCAGCCTTATTACTTCCTTTTTTAAGACCCATCCAGACAAACGCTTCAGAGCGCCAAGAGGCACTGTTTAGGGAGGGGGTACTGTAGGAGTTCACCCTTTCTCCCTACAGCTCCAGATCTCATTATGGTGCCAATCAGCCACACCTGGAGATCGTCTCCCTTGATGAGAGGCAGGAGTATAAAGGACGGCTGGTGACTTCAGTTTAATGCTGTTACATTACACGCCTTCTGGTAGTAAGTGCTTAGCTAGTTAAACATTGCTCTCTAGTGCTGTGAATATTCATCCTGGTTCTCTTGTGTTCCAGTTGTGCTCCCTCGACCTCTTTGTGGAACCATCTTCCCTTGTGGACTCCTCAGCTGATCTCCTCCTCTACCTTGGATCTCCCTGTGAACTCCTCGTCCTCCTGTGTCTACCTGGATTACACCAGCTGTTCCTTCTGCCTTTCTACCACTGCCCAACACTACTGGACTCCCTGTGGACTATCCTTGTTTACCTTTGGACCCTTGGACTCTTATTCACCCACCTTTCTATTACACTCACAGTAAGAGCTGACAATTTATCATCAGACCATATTGAGATTACTTACCTTCTGCCCTCATCCTCCAGGGTTCCAGCTCCCTCCAACCGCAGTCTTTTTTCACTGTAAATAAACACACTTTTGTTTTGCATCCTGAGTCTTTGAGTTGTTCCTTCAGTCCATGATATCTGGGTATTGAACAAAACGTTACACAAAATTCATAAAAATGTTATAAACTATTATAGTAACAATAAAAGAGCTAGAAGTCGACTGATAAGAGATTTTTCTACGACTGATGCTTAAATTCATCTTCAGAAATCAGCGTTTTGATTCAACATCCATCCATTATGGTGGGGAGTGGTAGCACATAGGTTAGAGAATATGGACCTGTGACCGGAAAGTTACAGGTTCAACTCCCGGTACCTTCAACAAGGAAATGTGGGAGGAAAAGGTGAAAAACCCACACCTGCCTCCACCCTCATTGGCCCCACTCAGGGTCCATGAACAAGGCCTTTAACCCTCACCATCTGCTCCCTAAACAGGTCTCTCTTGAAAACCAGTTCTCATGACTCACTGAGACTACCTGTATAAATAAAGGATAAATGAAAGAAAAAATATCTTTACCCGCTTCTCCAACATGTATTTTTAATTTAAAAATAAAATAATAAGTGCTTAACAAACATAAATAAATAAACAAAAAAAACTCACATGAACTTGTACACATGGCTGATTGACAATAAGAAAAAAGTGGCCAATATTAGACAATTTTACTCCGTCTGTCAATCAGTTAGTTTATCCCCAACCCCCCTCTCAAACCTGCTACTGAGGAATTCCACAGATTTTTCAGAGGAGCCCAGCTGAATAAACATTCTGTCATCATTTCAGGACTGGATTTGACTCTGGCCATCCTTGACCGCCCTCCCCCCCCACCCACCTGAGTGTGCAAAGATCTCTCCAGAGGGAAAAATATGAACTGAGTCTTTTTTATCTGAACTCTGACATCCCTGTGCGAGCTGACAGGTCACCGCCTATGAGTACTCCTCCACCCACCCACCCCTCTCTGTTTAATGTCGGTGTTCATTATGTGCTTGTGTGGAAGACTTTTTTAATTACC
>JARVGV010000111.1:6240341-6251454 GCA_031762435.1 Hypsolebias longignatus
CCTTCTCTGCATCATGTCAGCCAGCTCTCTACCTTTGCCTGTCATTGTCCCCACATTTAGAGTTGCAACCCTCAGTCTTACATTCTTGACTTTCCTCTTCTCCCTATGTCTCCTGACATGTTCCTTCCTCATGGTCTTTGACCACCAGTAGCACAATTTCCACTGGCACCCTGTTTGTCAACAGCGCCTGTGGTGGTCGTTGTTAACTCGGGCCTCGACTGATCTTTTATGGTGTCACATGGTTTCATGCTCCCTAGTGGGTAGTTTGTGCTCCTATAGTGACTGGTTTCACCACACCCCACCACTCCCAACCCCCATCATTGCATGCACGCAAATTAAAATTTGATGTGTTGGAATTGTTGCATTTAAAATTTACTTACTGTTAAAAAATAAATAAATCACACAGAAATTAATATCAAAAGCAACCCTTAGACAGGATAATACTTACAGGCAGATTAGGGAGAATATTGTAAGAAAAACAACATAAACCCACAAATACCAAAGGAAAACCCTGTCAGGTGTGTTTTTTATGTTGTTGTGCATTAAGTGCAGATTTAAGCCAATGGCTGCACCCAACTGAGGATTATAACAACAGAGTTTTGATTTAGATCAAGGTTTGCCTAGTCTGAAGGAGTTTTATTGGTTTTGAAATGTCTAAAACTAATTGCCACCACCTTACATAAAGGTGTCGGCAATTAGTTTAGGTAATTAGGCGGCAGATACCTTAGGTACCTTTCTCACCTTAGATGAGATGAGCTCATCCAAAATAACAATAAAATAATTTGATAACAATTTGTCGGTTTTCTGTGCAATATTGTAAACAGTCAGGTCAAATCAGTGTTTTACATGTAAAACACTTAAGGTCCAGATTCTGTATTGTCCAAACCAGACAGGTGGCTACAAACCTTTTATTAACCAAAAATAGTTTTAAACATTTCTGTAAAAATGTACATCAGGCTACAAACAAAAAATTGTCTGGTGGGGAAAGGGATTTAAATGACCCATTTCCCTCTATCTTAAACTAAAAACCTGAACATTTAAAGAGTAGTTCAGATATTTTGAAGTGATGTTCAGTGAAAAGACCATGAATATTGGTATCTTACCTGCAGTAGATACAATAGCTCTTTGAATGATGCCAGTTTCGAGGATTAGATTTGAATCCTGACAGAATGAATGAGCTAAAAATTGGTCTGAGTGGAGCAAGATCAAAATGAACTCAAGTGCTGCCTGCCTAAAAGAAGTCCTGCAAAATTTCTTAGCAGTTCATGGAAACACAATTTAATTAACCTTTTGCCTGATGAGAAGTTTCAATTACTTACAGGTTTATTATGAAATGCCCGTTGGAATTGGTTCAGGCTGCACCAAAAGTGCTACCGTTTACTGCAGCTGCTACTGCTGTAATCACTAATGCAAAAATGGTTAGCAAAGCTTAATAAAGTAGAGTTTGCATGAACCACTGTGACATTTTGTGTTGTTTTAAGATAGCAGCAAGTTCGGCCATTTGTTTTGTTGCTTTGAAGTTATTAAAGATGATGTTGGGTTGCATGTTGGAGAAGTGGTTAGAGGTGTCACCTCACAGTGAGAAAGGTTGCTGGTTTGAAACCCAGCTGCAATGTTTTTGTGTGGAGTTTGCATGTTCTCACTGTGCATGAGTGCATTTCCTCCCACAGATGAAAAACATGCATTAGAATAATTTGTAAATTCCCTCTAGGTGGGAATGTTCCTCTGTCTCATTCATCTACATGTGATGGATTGGCGACCTGTCCAGGGTGTACCCCGCCTCTCACCTACTGCCAGCTGGGTACCATGTCCCCACAACACTACACCAAAAAGTAGGTTAAAAAATGTATGACTAGAAAAGGACATTTCATATGAATGCAAAACTTAAAAGAAAATGGATAAAACAGACTTCTTCACATACATATTCTAATGTGCATTTCATAAGCAATAAAACTCCCCAGAAATTCTTCCTCATTTTGATGTAAAAGTAACATTGTTGAGATATATATCTTGATCTAAGATTAATTTTTAATCTTTTTTTTTTTTTTTTTTACAGTGCAGAAGGGAAAGAGATTAACATTTGGATAAAGTCTGACAGCTACAGTAGTACAAGTGCCAAATTTAATGTAAGGTGATTCCATGGAGTCAGTTCTATGAACACCCCCTGCCCCCACACACACACCCTCTGCGTCTGTCAGTATTAGTCACACAGTGACTGGAAAAAGAAAAGAACCTTATCCATCAACATGAGGCCTTTCAAAACACCACACTATCCCTCTTATCAAAACAAGTTTAAAAGCGGTTGAATGGGTTTCAGCAATGCCAGGAAGCACACAGATGTAGCTGGTCTTTAGAAGCAATAAGCTCATATCGTGTTGAAGTGACCAGGAGTATCTGTGAGTCCGTCTGGACCAGAACCAGAGCTGCACACACTGGGCCCTGACAGCCGTGTTGATGGCACATTGCATCTCCTCACAGACTGCAGGAATGTCAGCTCTGTCCACACACTCACATCACTGCCATCAACCCAATGTGCAGAGCAAGGAAGTTACTTTCAACATTCATGATAATGCACTGTGCAGACCCACGCTCACATTGTTATTTTAAAGTTAAAACAACTATTTACATAGCCCATTTATTTTAAAAAAGGAATGCAATCACAAAATATTTTATGTGTTCTAAAGAAAACTCCTAAAGCATTGTAAGAACCACATATGCCCAATCGAATTACCGTATTTTCTGGTGTATGGGTCGCACCTTTTTGCCTAATTTGCATGCCCTGCGACTTATAGAGAGGTGCGAGCTGTTTATGGATTTTTTCCCATATTTTTAGACCCATTTTTGGCTCAGATATGACCGTTTTTCATTTTGGCCAAAAATGGTGCAGTACCACTTTTGTCCGCTAGGTTCCACCGACCTTTTCCAGCTCATGTGTCCGACGGCAGCTCCTTTTTTCGGACAACTCTGTGGCAGACCGGCCTCCTGCTCTGGAGGTATGAAGTTTTTTGCCGTAGTGTTGTTAGCTCTTAGCTCCGTGTTAGCGGGTTCTAGTTTATAAAATAGCTCATAATCCACAGGACAGATGTTCATCAAAAGTTCAGTAAGTAATTATTGGGTGGACTTTTACAAACTGTTGACCTGTATGAGACGTTTGAGCTGAAATTAAAGTTTTTCACCGTAGTTTTGTTAGCTCTTAGCTCCGTGTTTTAACGGGTCGTATTTTGTTAAATAACTCAAAAACCACAGGACAGATGTCTATCTAACGTTCAGAAAGTAATTATTGGGTGGACTTTTACAAACTGTTGACCTGTATGTGACGTTTGAGCTGAAATTAAAGTTTTTTGCCGTAGTGTTGTTAGCTCTTAGCTTCATATTAACGGGTCGTATTTTGTCAAATAACTCAAAAACCATGGGACAGATGTCTATCAAACTCACAGAAAGTAATTATTGGGTGGACTTTTACAAACTGTAACCTGCAGGAGATGTTTGACCTAAAATTAGACGTTTTAGCAACGAAGACGTGTGACGCATAATAGGTGTGACTTATAGGGCGAAGCGACGTAATGGATTTTTCCAAATTATTGGACATAATTGGACAATGGGACTTATAGGGCGGCAAGTACGGTATATATATCCGATCTTCTATCCATCCGTCTTTCATCTATCTATATTTATCTATCTTATCAGTCCATCGTCCATCTATCCTAGTTGATAGTTTTATTCTGTTTACTTTAGTAGTTTTATTCTGTTTACTTTGGTAGTTTTATTCTGTGTACTTTGGTAGTTTTATTCTGTGTACTTTTGTAGTTTTATTCTGTGTACTTTGGTAGTTTTATTCTGTGTACTTTGGTAGTTTTATTCTGTGCACTTTGGTCTGGTTTGGTTTAAGTTGCTCTATAAATGAAGTTGTTGTGGTTTCCAGACAGAAACTTAAGATATTCCACTCATGTTCTGTTCTTTAGAAACAAACGACCTCAGGGCTTCGCTGAAGGCCTGTGAAGTCCGCCTTTCAAGGATAAACTGTAAGAAACACGATTCCACAGTTTATTTGTACAACACACTTGTCCTTGTAAGAAAATAAACATTTTATAAATTAAATGTTTGTTGTTTCTAAAGATCCCTTCGATGCTTTGTCAACAAAGGTAAGACTTGTCAACTTTTAGGTTTTCAATTTTATGTTTTTATTCTGAAGGTTTCATCTTGTTTTAAGTTTGTTTCAAGTTTATAAATGTGGACTTGGACCATATTTACCATCAGCACAAAACATTTTTTCATCTACGATCCGCACCTTATGTACTAAAACATGTGCCAAACTCAAGGCGACATCTTATCTGGCCCCAAGATGTTATTTTAAATGTAAAATACTTTTATCAGTTTAATTTTTTTCAGTAATCTTTAATTATAATGTCAAAAGAGCAACAGAAAACGTCAAATGAGACCAATCAAATTCTTGTTGAGGAACCTGCAACCAAGAAAAGATGTTGGGTATCTAACTTGAGTAAATGTAGAATCTTATACCAACCCTTAGTTTGAAAAAGGTTTTAATTTTGGCCCCCTTTTGTAAGTGAGTTTGACACCCCTGTACTAACTTATTGATTATTGTCATGTTCATGGTTGATTTAATATTTTTTCTTCATTAAGTGTGTTGATGGAGTAGAGGTAGGGCAGCCAACTCAGGACCCTAAAGTCCCAGGTTTGATCCCCAGCCATTCCCACATGTTGTAATGTCTCTGAGCAAGACACCTAACCACAAATTGCTCCCCGAGCGCTTACATAGCTGCCCACTGCTCCACCTGGGTGTGTCTTAGGTGCGATTAGATAAATGCAGAGAACTAATTTCACCATCGTATGGGAACACACTATAATGACAACTAGGCCTGTCGCAATAAACAATAAATCAATTAATCTCATGATAAATGAAAATTATCGGCCTAATTTTCATTTAGCATCTTTATTGTTTCTTTATGTGTCTCTTCTGAAGACATTGGATGACAAAAGGCACAACTCCGGTGCTCTTCGTGAATCCTCCATTTCTCTTTTTTCTTTAAAATCTGTTTTAACTGTCCAAAATCGTGTTTTTGGATCATTAAATGCAGCTAAGCTACGAGTTAAGCTAACAGGCCGACCTTGGGAATAAACCTCTGTCTTGACGAAGCTCCAAAATTCACGGTTGAAACCTGTGCCTTCCTCTAAGTTGTTTTTCTCTGCAAAATGAAGCTGAGAACTTGCTTACTGATTTTTTAAAAAGCTTTATGTGACAAATGCTATGCTACATAGCTCAAACCACGCCCAGTGTCCGCTATTTTGAGAACCAAAAAACAGGAAAAAGAGGCAGTCCATGTCACATCAAGGAGCCTCCTTCCCATTTTTCTTAAAGAGGCACACTGCTCGCTCCCTCAGTATCTATCCTTCAGTTCAAACAGTCTTGTGCTACCATCCGGTGGTCAAATGAGGTACTACACTCAAAACAAATCAACCTTCTTAAATTTGACAATAATTATTTATTGTCAAATTTCAAACAATTATTGTTTATCGCAATAATTTCTGAGACAATCGCTCAGCAAAATTTGTTATCTTGACAGGCCTAATGACAACACATAGCACTTATTATTATCAGAATCAACTTTATTATCATTGCACAGTTAAGTACAGCAAAATTACATTCCGTACAGCCGTCTGAAGGGTAGACGGAAGTGTACCAGGGCTGCAGCTTCTATGAAGCGCTGCCTTTATTGCTTAGATAAGAAAAGGGGAAGAAAACATGAGGAGAGAAGGCATAAATAATAAAGATATCTCACACCATGTCCTTGGACACAGGGCACAGTGTGAAGTAGCAAAAAAAATTACCTCAGCAAAAACAACATGGATAGACACAATACATTTTGCAAGGGGTGGGGGACAAGATGGTGAGATTGTTCATGAACACTTCCAGATAGTTTCCATAGTCCTGATAAAAGATGTTACAGTGTCTATCAGCCGGCCAACTCTGATAAGGGTCCGCAGATGTATGTTTATTTATTTATTTTTTGTTTGGGGGTGGGGGGCAAAGCAGAGCTTCCTGATTTACATTTCCTCCAGGGGCAATTTGAGATAAGTTGGCCTATCCAAGGCCAAGCTGGGAAGTCATATTCACACAAACAACAATTGTTTTGGGCGGGCCGTCTCTACTGTTTTCCAAACAGCCAGATTTGTGGACATTCTGCCGGTCCATGCTTGTTGGCTTTCTTCAAAGTCGATTCCTTTATGCCAGTGAGTTCCAAGCTCGCAAAGCATCTGAGTCTAAGCACTCAAAGCACTGTTCAATCCTTCATGTAAGGCAGGAAGCCTCACCATTGCCAAAACTGCTGCCAACATCTTCATAATTAGTCAGTATCCTAGTTATCTGCCAATTCCAAAAAGCAGAAACTCTGTTATCATAAATCCAATTATATACTCATTTTCTACATCCTCAACGGACATTATGGACAGGCACATCATCTTCCATACACCCCAGGAATCCATGATATATCCAGCTGTGTGTGTCCCTTCAGGGCAGGAGGGTTCTCCTGCACCCTGTCTCCTCGTCGTTAAAATTGTATTAATTGCGTTGAGAGACCAGCTGATCAGATCCATAATAATTTACGATTCGGAAGATGTGTAAAGACAGGCTCTGATACACAGGACAAAGAGCACAAGCAGGAGGAAGGCAGGAGAGGGCAGAAAAGTGACTGGCTTCGTTGAGGGCAGTTCAGGGGGAAAAAATAAATAAATATAAATAAATAAAGATTTTTATTATTATTATTAATAATATTGTATTAGCATGATTCTTGGGCGCATAATGAGACTGTGCTGTCTCTCAGGGCACCTGCAGGGGGCGTTCTGGCTTGAAGAACAGCTTGCGTGAGAGGCCTCAGGCCCGCACCATGTTTCAGGCTGGTGTTAGCACCTGGTCCAAACCCACAGACCTTGATGAGGACCTCAGGGCTCATAAGTCCAGAGATGAGGTAAGTACTACCAGATTACCTGTGGCTCATGAACAGCTCGTTTCACAGAAACTTCACAGCTGAGTTGTAAAATAAAACACTACAAATTGAATGTAATTCATTAAAAAAAATCTACTGTAAACATCAACTGCTGCAACAGAACCAAACAAAACTCAAGAGACCCATAACTGAGACTAACTTTCACAGAACATCTGCATAACTTTACCCAAAAAAAGAAACCATCCAGATGACTTGACTGAACTTTGTTGGATATTTTAACTCGATTATTGAGCATGAACTTTGATGCATGACTTCCAGTTTCCATAAATGCCTCAGATCACAGTAGAGGTCTTTACAAAGTATTTATATATGTCTCTCTGTCTTCCATAGTTGGTGACCTTCATTTCTTGTTTTGTTTCTGGCTGAGTGAAGGTTCTAACATAATATTCTTTGATTATATTCAGTTTTACTAACAAATAATTAGTTTTTGTCCGAGTGAGTTTTTACATTTGATTTATTTTACATTCAAATTTTGGTTTATTTACAGTTCGATGACCAATTGTTAAACAGCTTAATTCAAGTAAGAGGGCGGAGCAAAGAGTACCAGGTAATGTTTCATCGTCTACATGTAAACAGTAAATGTCAGATTTTTCTTTGTGTGTCATCCAGTGTTTTGTTTTCTGAAGGACAAGAAAGGATTCCTGACGGGGGAGCTGCTGTGGGGTAAAGTCAAGGGTTTTTCCTGGTGGCCAGGGATGGTGGTGGCCTGGAAGTCAAAGTGTCCTCCCCCGGGCATGCGGAGGGTGGCGTGGTTCGGAGACGGCATGTTCTCAGAGGTTACAGCATGATGGTTGTTTGGTTGAGGTACAGATCTTATGCAGATTCTTACAGCATTGATTGTTTTTGTTGCAGGTCCATGCTGATGGATTGCTGCCATTTGAAGCCTTCAGTCGATGCTTCTGCAAAAACTCCTTTACGAGTTTTCCTGTCTACAGAGAGGCCATCTACCAAATCATTGAGGTATTCAAGCACACAGTGACCTGCAGTTTGAACTGGTTTTCATGTCTGCAGTTCATGTATCTTTATCAGCTATTTATCTGTGGTCAGGTTGTGGATGTTGCAGGTCAAAAAGACAAACCCAGAAATCCAACAACATTCTTTAGCTCCTCTTGAAATATTCCAAGCTGTCCCAGTACAATCCATCCAGTGGGTTCTGGATCTTCCATGGAGTCTCCTTGTGGGGTGTACCCAAAGCACCTTCAAGTGGAAGTGTCCTGATGTACCATACACCTCAGCGGAGTCCTTGACCCTGTGACAGAGCTTCTTGCTCCAAGGCTGAGCCCAGCCAACTTGTGAAAGGAGCTCCTGTCAGATTCTTGGAACTGGAAACTTGGTTTTGGTCACAATCTATATTTAAAAAACAAAGATGATGGTTGGAAAACATGTGGACCAGTAAACTGCCAACTTTGCTGTTTGTCTCAGCTTGTTTTTCACCACAGCAGACTGGAGCAACACCCTCATTACTGGAGACAAGACCTCAGTTTGTTGATGTATTTCTCTCTCCATTCTGCAGTCACTTGTGAACAAAGCCCTAAGAACATTAAAAGTCCTCATCACGAAACAGATACTCAATCCATCCTGGAGAGAAGCTGGTTCCCTTCTGTAAAATTTCTGGCAAAAGTTCCTGATGGGGTCTTCTGTTGATCTGAGGCGAGATCAATCAAAAACAGTGAGTTGAAGACCTCAGTGGAGAATGAACAGGTAAACCTTCTGGAGCCAGGCCTGGGGGATGCTATCATTGGGAAGAGCCTGGAGTGATCCGGACTCAGTCTGAAAAATCCACAGGGTGTCACCATCTCATGGGTCAACCCTCTGCAGGAACAGATTTTTTTATTGGAATAATTTTTCTCCCCACATTTCCCCCAAAAAAGTCTCATGAAAGATCCAGAACACTTTGAGTCTTGATCTCATCATCAAACAGGCATGAATCAGACAGTCCAAGCCACTTTTATTACAAAAAAGAACTTTGCTGCAGTAATCATCATATCTCAACATTTTCCTGTTTCGATGTTGAGGTTTGGGAAAAGTACATACCGTACTCAGTTTAATGAAATGATTCTGAACGAGTCTTTGTCAATAAATCCAGCAGCTCACTTTGAATAGAAGTCTAAAAACTCTCTTGGAGAAGCAAGGCACACTGAGCAGGTTGTCGGTTCATCACTGGCCCACAAACAAACTTCACGTTCCCACACTCAGTGACAGTTTAGCTACCTGTTAGCCTGACGTGCATGTTTTTGATCTGTGAGAAGAAACCCTCGTGTACAGGGAGAGCATGCGATCTCCACCCAGAAGAAGGCCAGACGGCTGCAGGTTGTGAACCTGCAGCCGTCTTATTGTGAGGTGACAACTGTAACCACTGCTCCACTGTGACACCTAGTCTAAAACAATAGTTTCTAAAATCTGCTTTTTCATCAAACACTAGAGTTCAAAGCAATTTTCTGAATTATCGAGTTGAACTAAATTGTGTGTAAATCTGTGCTTTAAAACTTTTGACTGACTAACGTTCTTGTCTCCAGTTGGCAAGTGTGCGGTGTAGGAAACAGTTTTCTCAGGCAGACGGCAATAAAGAGGAACAGCTGAAGCTGATGGTGGACTGGGCTTTTGAAGGTTTTCTGCCTACTGGACCAAAGGGCTTTTCACCTCCTGGTAGGTGTTCATTTTAAAATGCTTTGAAATGTCACATTGTACTCTTGACATATTTTGTAGCTTTTTAAAAAATTTTGTAGCTTTTTTTAATTTATTAAGTAGTTTAGTTTAGTTTGTTTGTTCATTTTTTTTAAAAACAATACAATACAAAAACAATCCCATGAACAATGACGTACAGAGTATATAAAAAAATGAAAGGTAGCAGAAAGAAGAAAAATCTTATTATATCTGCCCCTTTTTTTTCCAAACAATTTGTTCAAACGGCAATAATTCCATAGCAACAGAACAAAATGAATATACATTCATTTCAGTTTATTTCTATAGTTCCAAATCACAACAGAAGTCGTCTTAGGGCACTGTACAGAAACATTCATATACATTATAAAAGACAATTAGTAAAAAATTATCTATCTAAGGAAGAAGCAGATTGTGTTGAATCTTCACTTCGTCGCAGTCTCCCATTCTATGCAAGCATATAGGAGACCGTGGAAAGGAAAAACTCCCTGTCAACAGGAAGAAACCTCCAGCAGAACCAGGCTCAGGATGAGCGGTCATCTGCTTTGACTGGCTGGTTTGAGAGGAACAGGAAGGAGAAACAGACAAACACAAACTGTTAGGTCCAGATGTAACGGGGCCGAGATGGTTCAGGGCAGCTGACTCAGGACCCGAAAGTCCTGGTTCGATCCCCAGTCATTGCACATGTCGTGGTGTCTTTGAGCCGGACACCTAATCCTGAATTGCTCACCGGGCGCTTACATAGCTGCCCACTGCTCCACCTGGGTGTATCCCAGTAATTTCATCTTTGTATGGGAACATACAATGATGATAACACATAGCACTTTATTATTATTTATTGTTTACTTTCTATAGGAGGAAAGACAAAAACACATGTTAAGATAGAAATAATCTTGAATTCAAATGGGTAAAGCAGAACAAAGTAAAGACGGTAGCAGAGTGAGGAAATGTGGTCAGTTTGTCCTCCATCAGTCTAAACCTATAGCAGTATAACTAAGGGATAGCTCAGGAAACCAAAGCCAATCCTAACTACAGGATTTATCAAAAAGGAAAGACTTAAGCACAGTCTTAAAACTAGACAATGTGTCAGCCTCATGGACAGAAACTGGAAGTTGGTTTGACAATAGAGGAGACTGATAACTGAAATATCTGCCTCCCGTTCAGTTTTGGAAACTCTTAAGAACCAAAAGTAAACCAGTCTGAGAGCGAAGTGCTCTGTTAGGAAAGTAGAGTAGAAGTAGATGTAGAGCTGGACGATAATTCGATATCGATATATCTCGCCGATATACAGTACTTTTTTTCGATAACGATAATATGAATTTTAAGCGTTTCATTGACGCTTTTTTTTTTTTATGTTCGGGTTGAGGCGGCTGCTTCAGCTTCAACCCGGACAGAAAAAGCTGCGACACATACGTAAGTGCGTGGTGACG
>JARVGV010000111.1:6345485-6358296 GCA_031762435.1 Hypsolebias longignatus
ACACCCCCCCCCCCCCCCCCTCGTGTGTGAGGTAGGGTTTGCCATCTAGTACTGTCTTGCTTAAGGTTCGCCATGAGAGGTAGATAATTAACCTAATAGAGGATCTTACAGACCCATGTTACCCAAACGCCAAGGTATTTATATTTTTTAAAACTAATTTTAAAAGGTACAGTGCCTAAATGTTTATTTTTTAATAGAGATCAGATCACCCGCATCACCTCGCTTTTCTGAAGATTAACCTTATAGATGGTATTGCCAGATGTTCTTCCGAATTTTTGAAGCACAGTAAGTAACTCAGGAATGCTAGTGAGAGGATATACAAAAATATGTCAATGGCATATAAAGAAACTTTATGCTCTGTGCTTCATTCATTTATACCTTTAATGATGGAGTTTTGCTGTAAAGCTACAGCTAGTGGCTGTATTGCTAACACAAATAGAAGCGATGAGAGCGGGCTCCCCTGTCTCATACCACGTTGCAATTTGAAGTACAGTAGGTTACAGTTAATGTGTACTGCTGCTATTGGGGAGGTATATATCAACTTCACCCATGATATATTTAGGACCAAATTTAAATAGCTTTAAAGTCTCAATAATCCCACTCCACCCAGTCAAACACTTTCTCATCATCCTGAGAGAGCATGACTCTGTTTTTAACTGTAGCATTTTGGTTCTTTAAACGTAACATTTGAACAAAGTCTGACTGAAGAACATCTTCCTGCTTGACTCAGACATTTTATCCACTCATTCAGGTAGTCTGCTGTCATCTTGACAAAAAGTATTGTCCTTAGGTAATGATCCACATTTTATGCAGAAACTTTCGTCCAGATGGTGACACTCGTCATTAAGCAGATGTTGTTTACAGACCTCTGGCTCGACAATGGACCGTGATACTGTTCATGGGCACCTGCCTCCTCTACAGCGCCCGGATGACCATGCCAGTCTGTGCTGTTTCGATGGCTGCCTCCTTCCACTGGAGTAAGATCGAGTCTGGCCTCGTCCTGGGTGCCTTTTTCTGGGGCTACTGTTTCACTCAGATCCTGGGAGGACACGCCAGTGACACGTAAGGGATTGATTCCTTACATAGAGAACTTTACTAATTAGCTTTTCTTTGTATGTGAATGTTCCTGTAAAGTGCCCTGAGACAACTTTGTTGTGATTTGGTGCTATTTAAATAAACTGAATTGAATTGAATGAATCCATCGCAGCTTCACTGCATCACTGAGCCACCGTCAGGTTATCTATAAAAGCTAAGTTGACCAAAGTCATTTAACATTCAGTCAAACATCAAGAAAATACAAACAACATTTAAAGGACAACTAAAGTAAAATAAAGTGCAGAAACAAATAAAAACAACAACAAACGCTCTTACTGGATCAAAGTCTGCCTGAATCAAACAACAAGAAAGACAGATTTACAAGTCTGGACATTCTCAGCCATCCAGATGTAACGAGGTAAAATGTGTCACACATTTGGAGCAGCATCTGTAAAAGTCTGATCACATATCTTAATTTAGATCTTGGAACAGTGAAGCTGACTGGTTGAGCGGAGTGCTCTGACTGGGCTGTAGATGTTCAGGAGATCACATGATGGGGCAAGATCTTTAAAACTTTAAAATCAACCTGAAAACAGACAGAAAGCCAAAAGAGAGAAGCCTGGTCTGTTAACATTATTTCAGGGTGTTTGGTACGTGCAAAAAAAGACAAGCTGCTGGGTTCTGGATGGCTTACAAGCTTTGAGGAGAGGATTTTAGTTACAACAGTCCAACTCAGAGGTAAAAAGAGCTTCATTCAATTTTCAAGGTCTTTTGTTGTAGATTGATGATGACGTTAGTCCAAAATAATTTAGACATAGTTTGTCCATCACGAACACCATGTTCGAACATAAGAGTGTCCATAAGTGCACTTGGCACTAGGATGCACGAGGTTGTAGAACGATGATTGACTTTGTAGTCGTGTCATCTAATTTGCGGCCATTACTTTTGGACACTCGAGCGAATAAATGGTAAATGGAGCTTACTTATACAGCGCTTTCTAGTCCCCATGAGAGGCCCCAAAGCGCTTCACAGCAAGTACGAGCCATCCACCCATTCATACAGACATTCATACACCGGTAGCGGTGGACTGCCATGCAAGGCGCCAGCCAGTCCTACCGGGAGCAACTTGGGGTTAAGTGTCTTGCCCAGGGACACAACGAGGTATGCCGTGACCGGGGATCGAACCCCGGACCTTCCGGTCCTGAGCCGGCTGCCCTGCCTCTACACCATCTCGGCCCCAAAGGAGTTAAGCTGTCCACCACCTAGTATTGAGTTGGGTCAGATGTTGGAGGAAGATGCCGTACAGACCCAGTAGACCCAAATGTATAGTAAGGGTTTGCTGGGAACGCTTGGCAGAAGAACCCATCAGAAAGATCTTTCACTTGGACCTCCAGGAGGGTTTTAACTGCATCCCAGCTGAGACGGAGGACAATGAGTCAGAATGGGCCATGTTCATTGCTTCAGTTGTTGAAGTAGCTGCCTTGAGCTGTGGCTGCAAGGTCATCTGCACTTTTCATGATGGTCCTCAAATTTGGTGATGAATACCACAGGATAGGGGGTCTGCCAAGTTGAAGAAGTACAAAGTAGTTCTATCAGACCTTGTTGGTTGGTGGGACTCCAGAGTCAGCTGAGCAGTATAGGCCAAGCGGTCCACAGCCTTGGCTGTTACTGAGGCAAAAGTTCAGATGTGGGAGGAGTTCAGTAAGGCCTTGCATAAAGACTTTCGGTCGGCTCTGAGGAGATTCTGGCAAACTATCAGGCAGTTGAGAAGGGGAAAACAGTGATTTACTAATACCGTTTTCAGTGAAGGTGGGGGTGTTGCTGACCTCTACCAATGATGAACTTGGGAGGTAGGAGGAATACTTCTCAGACCTTCTCAATCCCACAGGCAGGTCTTCCATAGAGGAAGGTGAGTCAGGAGACTTTGGGGTTGGTCTGTCCATAACATGGCTGAGGTTGTCATGGTTGTTAAAAAGCTTCACGCCAGCAGTGCTTCGGGGGTGGATGAGAGTCACTCTGATTTCTTTAAGGCTCTGGATGTTGTGGGGCTGTTTTGGTTGACACGCCTGTACAACATCTTGTGGACATCATGGACAGTGCCACTGGATTAGCAGACTGGGGTGGTGGTTGCCCTCTTCAAAAAGAGGGGCTGGATGGTGCACTCCAATTATAGGGCCTTAGCCTCCCTGGTAAGGTTTATTCAGGTGTACTGGAGAAGCAAGTCAGATTGTTGGTTGAAACTCAGATCCAGGAGGAACAATGCGGGTTCCGTCCTGGTCAGGAACGCTGGACTAGCTCTTTACTCTCACTCACTAGGGTCCTCGGGGGCCCATTGTCAAGGGCTGTTTGGTCTCTATACAAGCATTGTGAGAGTTTAGTTCACATTGCCAGTAGTAAGTTGGACCCCTTCAGGGTGAGTGTTGGACTCCACTAGGGCTGCATGTTGTCACCAATTCTGTTCATATCTTTTATGGACAGAATTTCTTAGTGCAGCCAGTGAGCAGAGGGATTCCAGTTCGGTGGTCTCAGGATTCCATCTCTGCTCTTTGCATATGATGTGGTCCTGTTGGCTCTAATGTGCCATGATCTCCAGCTCTCACTGGAGCGGTTCAGAGCCGAATGTGAAGCTGCTGGGATGAGAATCAGCACCTCCAAATCTGAGGCCATGGTCCTTAACTGAAAAAGGGTGGACTGCTCTCTTCAGGTTAAGGATGAGGTTCTGCCTCAAGGAAAGGAGTTCAAGTATCTTGGGGTCTTGTTCACAGTTGAGGGAAGAATGGAGCATAAGAATGACAGACAGAGTGTCTGCAGAATTGCAGACTCTGTGTCTGTCCATTGTGGTGAAGAGGGAGCTGAGCTGTAAGGCAAAACTCTCTGTTTACCGGTCAGTCTATGTTCCTACCCTCAACTAAGGTCAAGAACTCTGGGTAATGACTGAAAAAATTAGATTGTCGATACAGGTGGTTGAAATCCTCCTCTCTTGTGTGTTTTGTGGTCTTTGTTTCTGTCTTCCCTTTCTTTCTATCTTCTAAAAAAAAACATAATAATGATGTTGTGATGAGGATGGCTGTGAGGTGAGGCCATCAAAAATGAAAAAAAAAAAAAAAATCCTCTTCAGGGTAGCTGGACTCTCCCTCAGAGATAGTGTGAGAAGTTCAATTATCTGGGAGAGACTTGGAGTAGAACCGCTGCTCCTCCACATTTAGAAGAGCGGTTGAGGTGGTTCAGGCATCTGGTAAGAATTATTCCTGGACACCTCACTAGGTACTTTGGGCATGTCCAACTGGGAGGAGACCCTGGGGAAAATGCAGGACATGCTGGAGAGACTATGTCTCTCGGTTGGCCTGGGAGCATCTTGAGGTCCTCCCAGAAGAGTTGGAAGAGGTGGCTGTGGAAAGAGTTATCTGGGCCATCTTACTGAAGCTGCTGCCACCGAGACCCAACTTCAGATCAAGAAGAAGATAATGGATGGATCGATGGATGGATGGATGGATGGATGGGTGGATGGGTGGATGGATGGTGGGAGATACGTCACTGTGGTGATGAGTCAATTAGAAAAAATGATTTTACAACTGCATTAAACATTAATTAACATTAATGAAGCATAATTAAAAATGTCACATTTTTGTCCTTGTATTCCACAGTTTAGTTTAGTTTTCATCTTTTCAGTCCTGTAATGCCTATCACCCTTCCACAGCTCCTGTCTCCCTGCACCATGCTTCCTCTGCTAAGTCACTCATCAGCGCCCATTATTTCCACTTGCTCTGCTCCCATTTTAAGCTTAGCCATTTCTCTCACCCAGTGCCAGATTATCAAAAACTCTCAAGCCAGTAGATGTCCAGCATTACTCCCACAGTCTAGTTTCCTTGCCATGTTTTGAGCCTCTGTCTGTACCACAGGCTCTTTGCCCTGCCTACCCCTTTATGGATCTGGATTCTGCTTTCTGACCACGGTACAGACTCTGCTTTTCTCCTCTCTAACTATGCTTCACAGATCATTTCTTGGCCTTGGTTTCTGCTCTCAGATTACCTTTGTATGACCCTTGCTTTGACCAACGGACCCTGCCCTTGGATTATCCCTTCACTGATCAACTACTGCTCCTGTCTGCTCAACTGTTGCTACACTCTTCACGAGTGACATCATCACCACCAACTCTACAACAGTTTGTGCCTCCCACCAGATTGAGAAGGTTAGTGACAGTCACAAAGACTCACAGAACCTTGCCAACCAAGACCTGTTCACAAACTGCTCTATCTTAACAGATTGGCCCTCCCCTGGGACCGGGACTTCCACCAGCAGCTATTTTCTAAAATGGTTTAAACCATTCCTGGTACCTAGTGTTGTGTGCTGATCCAGAACCCAGGTCTTGTCAGCTTAATCTGGCCAAAATGGATCCAGCACCAACCCAGGAATGGCACTCTGAATGGTCTCGGGTGGCTTTTGCTATTTTCAGGAGACTGGGAATTACTGGCTGTAAAACTAGCCCTTGAGGAATGGAGACATTGGCTAGAGGGAGCCAAAGAACCGTTCCAAGTGTGGACTGATCATAAAAACCTTGAATACCTCAAAATAGCTTAACTTCTCAATCCAAGACGAGCAAGGTGGGCATTATTCTTCTGTCTGTTTGATTTTGTCCTATCATACAAACCAGGGTCCAAAAATACCAAGTCGGATGCCCTATCCCACATCATGGAGGAGAATGGAACTTCTGAAACCAACAAAGAGGTGGAGTTAATCCTACCCAACTCTGTACATCTGTCCATGACCCAGTTGGAATCAGACTTCCGCCGGGCCAATCTGGCCCAACCTCCTCCACCTGACTGTCCTAAAAACCGTGTGTTCTTCTCTGCTGACCAAGTCCAAAAAGGTACTCGATCTTTGTCACCAATACCACATGTTTTGTCACCCTGGAATAACTAAGACTCTCAATGTTGTTAAAGCCCAGTTCTGGTGGAAGGATTTTGTCAAGGATGTCAAGGAGTATGTCAATGCTTGTTCCCATTGCAGTCAGGCCAAATCCTCTAGACGACCATCAGCTGGCTTACTTCATCCCCTGCCTATCCCATCACGTCCCTGATCCCACATCAGTATAGATTTTATCGCTGGTCTTCCCCATCCTCTGGCAATACAGTTATTCTCACTATAGTTGATAGTTTCGCCAAGATGGTCCACCTTGTCCCATCAGTAAACTCCAATCAGCATAAGAACTTGACAAAATCATGTCTAGAAAGGTTTTTAGACTGCACGGTCTTCCTGCTGATATTGTCTCTGACCAAGGACTTCAATTCATTTCCAAGTTCTGGATGGAGTTTTGCAGCTTCATTGGTGTCTCTCAGTCTCTCCTCAGGTTTCCATCCACAGTCTGATGGCCAGACAGAGAGAGCCAATCAGGAAGTGTAAACTAAACTCCACCTCCTGTGTGAAGGAGATCCCAACAAATGGACTACAAATCTCCCCTGGATGGAGCATGCCATAAATGCCTTGCCTTCCTCTGCATTAGGTCTGTCTCCATTTTACACTGTGTATGGTTTTCAACCACCATTATTTTCTGTCCAGGGGAGAGAAGCCCAAGTCCCATCAGCCCACATAGTAGCTCTGAGGTGTCAGCACACATGGAAAAAAGCCAGAAAAGCTCTCTTGAAAACTTCTGTGGTCTACATCAAGGGGGCCAATAGATGCCGATCGCAACAGCCTTCCTATCGTGTGTGCCAGAAAGTATGGCTCTCCACTAGAAATCTTCCTCTGTGGGTGGAGTCCCAGAAGTTGGCACCCTGTTTTGTAGGACCTTTCCCCATTACCATTGTCATTAATCCGGTCGCAGTTCATCTCCAACTGCACCGGTCCGTCAAAGTCCACCCAACCTTCCATGTGTCCCATGTCAAGCCTCTCCTGTCATCTCGTTTGAAGGCTTCCTCCAGGCCCCCCTCCTCCCACCCGACTTATTGATGGCTTCCGGCCTACACCATTAGGAGACTGCTCCGCTCCAGATGATGAGGATGAAATACTCACTACCTTGTCGATTGGGAGGGCTATGGGCCCGAGGAACATTCCTGGGTTCCTGCCTGTCATATTTTGGACAAATCCCTCATTAGGGTTTTTCGTAGAAACCATCCTAGCCAACATTGTGGTCTGTCAGGAGCCGGACCTTAAAGAAGGGGGTTCTGTCACATTTTTGCCCTTGTATTCCACAGTTTAGTTTAGTTTTCATCTTTTCAGTCCTGTAATGCCTATCACCCTTCCTCAGCTCCTGTTTCCCTGCACCATGCCTCCTCTGCTCAGTCACTCATCAGTGGTCAGTAGTTCCACCTGCTCTGCTCCCTTTTTAAACTCAGCTATTTCTCTCACCCAGTGCCAGATTATCGAAAACTCTCAAGCCAGTAGATGTCCAGCGTTATTACCACAGTCTTGTTTCCTTGCCTTGTTTTGACCCTCTACCTGTACCATGGACTCCTCTCCTTGCCTGCCACTTTATGGATCTGGATTCTGCTTTCTGACCACAGTACTGACTCTGCTTTACTCCTCTCTAACTACGCTTCACGGATCATGTCTCGGACATGGCTTCTACTCTCAGATTACCTGTGTACGACCCTGCCCTTGGATTATCCCTTCACTGATCAACTGCTGCTCCTGTCTGCTCAAAAGTTGCTAGAATCTTTACGAGTGACATCATCACCACCAACTCTACAACAGTTTGTGCCTCCTAGCAAATTGAGAAGGTTAGTGACTGTCACAAAGACTCACAGAACCTTGCCAACCAAGACCTGTCCACTAACTTCTCTATCTTACCAGTCGGCCTACCCCTGGGACCCGGACATCCACCAGCAGCTATTTTCTAATAAACTGTCTGCTGATCCAGAACCCAGATCTTGTCTATAAGAGCCAGATTCTGACAGCAGAGTGGCTGTTTGAAGCCAAGAGGCCGGCAGGGTCAAGTTTGAATTATTTTTATTTTCAGAGAGATCCAGAAAGTTTAGTTTTACACACAGAGCAGGGGGTTCAGCAACACGACTAGCACCGAGTCACAACACGGTTATAAACATTAAGCTGTGACTGGTGTTCATAAAAACAACTCTGAAAGCTTCAGACTGTCTGTTACTTTCAGCGCCCACATATTTTCAGAAAAGGCTTTGAGGGTTTCCTCCTTCTGTTCCTCTCAGGTTGGGAGGAGAGCGTGTCCTGTTAATCTCTGCAGCTTTGTGGGCTCTGATCACAGCCGGTACCCCACTCCTGGCCCATCTGGGATCACACACCCTCGCTGTGATGACGATGGCCCGAGTCCTGATGGGTGTTCTCCAGGGTCAGTCTTGCATTACTAACAAACATTCAAAACTCTGACTTAAAAGCAAAGTTCACATCTTTTCTAATGGTGTTTTGTGAAAAGATTATGAACAATTAATATGTTACCTGTTTTAGATAGCTGATTTGGAGACTTCAGTTTGAGTTAAAAATAATTTTTTTCTGAGCCAATTGGTAAGCTATCAGTTAACTTTTACACTTTTGTCATTTTAGCAAAAACACCAAAAGTCTCCCTGACTGCTTTGAACATATTATATTATATATTGTTTGAACATAACACATAACAGCTAGCTGCTGCTTGTAGCCAAAACTCTGTAAATACATGTATACATTAAAAAACCTGTGGCTGAGTAGGTGTTTGTAAAATAATGTTCACATGAACCACATTACAATGTTTCAGAATAGACTTGTTTTTTGATAGCATAAATCCACTTTGGTCTTTCCTGCTAAGACTAGCCTTTAGCTCACCAGCCTGGTCAGAAATAAACTCTATTTCCTCAAACGGAGGTTGGTCAAAGAGATGTAAACAACAGACAAGATAATAATTGTTCATAACTGATCCACAGCACCCCAACAAAAAATCTAGCTGCGTCATAACTTCACCGCCCTTCAGCAGAGTTCAGAGTTTTTTGGGACTGAACTGAATCAAAAGAAGGTTTCATGTTGCCACTTCTTGCAGGTGTCTTCTTCCCATCTTTGGCCAGCCTGTGCTCACAGCGTGTGGTGGAGGGAGAGAGAGGCTTCTTAATGAGCACCATGCACAGCGGCAGTCACCTTGGGTAGCTTCAACACTCGTGTACACACCTGGAAACACACCTTTATCACTTGTGGCATCATTTGTTTTCCTTCCCTTGAATTCTTTCAGAACTCTGTTAGCGGGTGGACTGGGCTCCCTGATACTGGACAGGTATGGCTGGGAGAGTATGTTCTACTGTATTGGACTCCTGGCTGGACTCTGGGCCTTCACAGTTTGGCACTATTTTTTAAAAGGTATTTGTGTTTCCCTCACTGATGTCCAAACTGTTTTTTTTTTTACAGATCAGAATCGTCATTGCACCTTTAAGCACAACAAAATACATTTCATTGCAGCAGTCCAAAGTAAACAAGGGTAGACAGAGCTGCACGGAGGCTGCAGCTTCACTGTGAGATGCTGCCCTTATCATTTAGATAAGAAAAGGGCAGAAAAACATGAGTAGAGAAGAAGGTATAAAGATCTCTCACACTGTGCCCTTGGCACACAGGACACAATGTAAGGTAGTAAAAACCTACCTCAGCACAAGAAAAGCAACAAAGATAGACAAGACATTTTGCGGAGGGACACACACTCACGCATGCACACACGCACGCACGCACGCACGCACGCACGCACGCACACACACACACACACACACGTGAACACTGCCAGAAAGTTCTATAGTCTTGATAAAAATGGCACAGTGTCTGTCAGCTGGCTCAGCTATGATAAGGGTCCACAGTTGTTCTCGGTGGTGAGGGGGTTGGGGTGGGGGACAGGGAGTGGGAGCAGAGCAGAGCTTCATGATTTACATATCCTCCAGGAGCAATCTGAGAAAAGTTGGTCTATCCAAGGCCAGTGGGGAGGCCAGATTCACATAAACAATAATTGTTTTGGGCAGGCCAACTCTACTGATTTCATGTCTGCCTAGTTCTGCTGCTACACTCAATGTTGAATGCAAACAGCCAGATTTGTGGTCATTCCACCGGTCCGTGCTTGTAGTCATCTCCAAGGTTAGTTCCTTCTTGCCAGCAAGTTCTAAGCTTGCAAAGCATCTGAGTCTGAGCATTTGAAGCATGGTTCAATCCTTCACATAAGGCAGGATGCCTCACAATTTCCAAAACTTCTGCAGACGTCTTCCTAATTTGTTGATCTCCCAGCTAGCTGCCAATTCCAAAAATCAGAAATCCTGTTATCATATCCAGTTCTGTACGTGTCTTCAACCTCCTTAATGGACAATACGAACAGGCACATCTTCCAATCACCCCAGGAATCCATGATATATCCAGTTGCACGTGTCCCTTCAGGGCCTGAGGGTTCTCCTGCACCCTGTTTTCTCATCGAGAAAATTTTATCAATTGCAATGAGAGACAAGCTGACCAGATCCATAATTTACGATTTGGAAGATGTGTTAAGAGAGGGTCTGGGAAAGATTCACAGGACAGGAGGGAGGCAGGAGAGGGGGGAAAAAGTGTCTGTCTTCATTGAAAGCAAGTCAGAAAAAGGTTATTTGTAAATAATAATTATTCGTAGAAGTGAAAAACTCTAAAGAAGCCCAACAAAACGATACAAATGCTCTAGTACCGTATCTTCCGCCGTACACGTCACACTGCTATATTGGTCGCATAAGTCCAATGTGGAAAAATCCATAAACGTGTCGCACCGCCGTATAAGTTGCATCTATTATGCGTCACCGCTGGCACGTCGCGTATGTTATGCGTGCGTCACAGCTGACAACCCGGAAATGTGGTCCGGTGTTTTGCCAAAAATGGATTGGCTGCCAAATGGCCACAGGAACGTGCACGGAAGGACTTTAACAAGATTAACACGTAAAAACAATTATTTGTTTGCTGAAAAGTATAGTAAAAGGTGTGGCTGAGCTGAACTTTTCCTTAAAGAGGGTCTTACCCCAAAATTAACTTTTTTTAATCTGATAAACTCCCTAGAATGTGTGTAAAATGTTGTATAGCACCATGTCTGTGTTAATTTTCATGTTTTTGTGCATATTTGTTCAAATTGGCAAATTTGGTCTAAAAATGTGTTCACACTAATCCTATTGGCTGAATATGCTGGTGAAGATTCTCAGTCATCCAGGACATGATAAAATCAAAAAAGGTTCAATACAGAAACAACTGGACTTTATTTGTTGCATGAAAACGTTTCGATCCTCATCCGAGGACCTTTCTCAATTCAATGAAACAGATTTGGGAGTGAGGCTTTCTTAAAGAACTATTTGGACTGAACCATTATTGTATTTGAGCTGAACTTTTATTGTATTTGGACTGAACCATTACTGTATTTGTATTCAACCATCAGTGTATTTGGACTGATTTGTCACTTTTTTGGGATTGAACCCTCAGAGTATTTGATGTGAACCATCACCGTACTGGGACTGAACCTGCAGGGTACTGATGTTAGGCCTGAGTACCACAGGCTGTGACCATTTCCATTCATCTCTGGGGTTTGTTTTTGTTTTTCGTTTGACACATACACTACAGGAAATGGTTTTGTTCAGCTTCTGTCACATGTTGCAGGTGAACTGCTACATGTTTTCAGACTAATCAGTGTCGGTGTTGCTGACTCACTTCCTGGTGCAAGTCGCTGAGGTCATGGTAGGAGGCGTGGCGAGCGCAGCCTAAATACTGGTTGGTGCAACAGGAGTCAGGTGGCCACTCCATCTCTGTCATCTCCAGCCAATCAGTGAAGTAGATCACACCACAGCATTTAAACTACAGTAAACACATACTTCAGTCAGCACAAAGATCACGTGACCTCCACATCTTTGAGGATCTCACCTGAGACTGGAAGCTGTTCCATGTGTGTGTGAGCCACTGATATCGCTGCAGGCCGAAGTTTGGCATCCGAGACTTCAGACTGATCATGTCAGCTTTCTGCACTGAGGGCTGAACGCACACGCACGCACGCACACAGACACACACACACACACAGTTATCAATAATGATATGTTGCTTGAACACAGGGGGTCGAATGAAGCTTCTTGTTGTTTTGTCCGTTTTAGAGAACTAAAATCCAAAAAGGACCTTAGATCAGACCTCTGAGAACCACGTTCAGTTCAATTCAAAAATACTTTGTTAATCCCAGAGGGAAATTCCATGTTGATGTGACTCATCATCTGGTTCAAGAGTTGTTCTGGATGCTGATGACTGTGGGCAGGAAGGATCTCTTGTAGCGGTCTGTCCTGCAGCAGATCTGAAGAAGCCTCTGACTGAAGACTGTTGTTGTATGACAGTCTGTTTTTGTATGACAGTCTGATGTTGTATGACAGTCTGTTTTTGTATGACAGTCTGTTCTTGTATGATAGTCTGATGTTGTATGACAGTCTGTTGTTGTATGACAGTCTGTTGTTGTATGACAGTCTGATGTATGACAGTCTGTTGTTGTATGACAGTCTGATGTTGTATGACAGTCTATTGTTGTGTGACAGTCTGTTGTTGTATGACAGTCTGTTGTTGTATGACAGTCTGATGTATGACAGTCTGTTGTTGTGTGACAGTCCGATGTTGTATGACAGTCTGTTGTTGTGTGACAGTCTGTTGTTGTGACAGTCTGTTGTTGTATGAGAGTCTGATGTTGTATGACAGTCTGATGTTGTATGACAGTCTGTTGTATGACAGTCTGTTGTTGAATGAGTCTTTTGTATGACAGTCTGATGTTGTATGACAGTCTGTTGTATGACAGTCTGTTGTGATGTGACAGTCTGATGTTGTATGACAGTCTGATGTTGTA
>JARVGV010000111.1:6523077-6533088 GCA_031762435.1 Hypsolebias longignatus
CACAGATACAAGACGTTTCCTAGCATTCAGTGTTAGACATGATCTGTTTCTGAAAAAGAAACCCAGTTTAACTTTCATGTTCAACATGTTTCTAGTTTTAACCATCTGTGATCTATAACAATATTTATTTAACAGCATTTGTCCTATTTTATCAGTAAATGAGATCAAAGTCAGAGGAAAGTGACAGTGTGACCTAAAAATATTTAGTTAATATTGTGTGAAGTTTCTTTGAAGCTTGTTTTATTTTCTTCAGGCCTATAATATTTAAATGTGAGAGAAACGTATCAAAGTCACATGGCTTTGATTTTAATGAAAATATGTTTTAAAATTTAATTTGAGTGACTTTAAAGAAACGTAAATAAACTCTTGTTACACTGATTAAAAGTTTTGAGAATGATCTTTCTTTTTACTTTCTAAAAATCATCAAAACGATCAATAAATGACAGAAATGTGGTTCAATTAAAATGAACTTCAAACACAAAGCAGGCTTCAGTCCTGTCCCTTTCACAAAAACAGAGCTGACAAGTAGACTGGTAGTAGGGCTGAACAATTCATTACATGTGCAGTAATATCGCAGTATGTTAAAACGAGATTTTCTCTTCTTAAAGGTTGCGATCTGACTAGTCACATGATCTGGTCTCGTGATCTGGTTATGTGACTTGTGAGTGAGTGGAGCAAAGCAAAGCAGGGAGTGGGAGAAGTCAACACTGTGCTTTAACTGGTTGCACAATGGCGTCAGGCTCGACAGAAGCTGATACATTTGAAAGTTTGGAACCAAAGAGCGGCAGCGCGGCCGTTGCTTTGAATTATATTGTCTATAAAAAAGAAGATGCTGCACAACGACATGTATTGTGCAGAACCTGCCTTGCTGCTGTTGCTACCTCTCGAGGTAACACCACAAATCTTATCAGCAATTAAAAAACACCACAAAACCATTTACCATAGTTGCATGGCTAGAATCCCAATCACCAGTGCTTCAACTTCAAGTAAGCAAAGTAGCAGCCGACAGGGATCACTGACCGAACTGTTCAAAGCTATTGCTCCATATGAACATAAATCTAAACAGCACATGGAAATAACTCGAGCAGTAACAGAGTTCATAGTGAAAGACATGATGCCCATTAATATAGTGACCAAGTCTGGGTTCACGATTTTGGTAAACACAGTGGATAAGCGGTACAGAATGCCCTCGCTCACACATTTTAGCCAAGTTGCTATCCCAGAGCTGTATTAAAAAAAATATATGCAGAAACAGTTGAAGTGGAGCTGAAAACAGTGGAGTTTTTTTTTTTTTTTGTAACTGAAGCAGATTTATTGCTTGGGTTCATTGAAAAACACGAGAAGAAGACACTGAAAAATAATTGCAAATAAAATCGCAATCGCAATATTGAGGTTAAAAAAAGTGCAATTAGAATATTTTCCAAAATCGTTCTGCCCTAAGTGGTAGTCACTGAAAGTCATGTGGAACACGGACTCTGAGCACGAACTGATAATGTTTGTATTAAACTTGGACATGCGAGGCGTTGCTTCAAAGGGTGTTCCTTCCATCATTTCTCTCATGTCTCTCCGATGATCTGTTTTAAAACACTTTCCTTGTTTTCAGACAATCATTGTCTTTAAATTAAACAATGAAATAAATTTTGCTTTTCAAACTCACAGAATAATCAGTGGCAGAGGCTGTCGGGATTGATGGGTTTTACTGTTTCTTGATTTGGTGTTACTCGTTCATTTTGACTCATAGAACTGCATTGATGGTTTCATGGATGTTTTAGAATGAGTTTGTTGTCCTCCGTCGCAGAGCAAAAACAGGGAATACCCTCCATCTGTCCATGAATGTGGTGAAAACTTGAAAAATAAGAGGTACTGGCTTCCATTTTGGTTTGTGGCGGCATCTTGACATAAGAAAGTTCCTTTGAAAAACTGGATTGTCATGTCAAAATCCAAAATGGCCACCAGATATATGTAAACCTTGTGAACTTGTGAGAAATGTAATTGCCCTTTGTACATTTACATAATTCCCAGCATCCAGCTGTACCTCTACAAACCCTACGCTGCCAGTGCAGAACCATCATTCTGCATCTAAAGCTGAATAATGCAGAACCTGCGAAAAATACATTAGCAGTTTTTACATCTTTCCCAAGTAAGTGTTCTCTGGGATTTGTCAGGTGAACAATCTGTCTGTGATATAATAAAGTTTCCTTTAGAAAACTGGGTCATAATTACCATAATTACATCATAATTCAATCTCAATGTCACTCACTACCTGTGCAATAACCTGTTACACAACCTGTGTAGTATATGTTAGATGTGTGCAATATACATTTATCGTGCATTTTAGCTTATATTACTTTGTACTACCTTGAAATATTTATTCATTCAAATTCATTCTGCTGCACTGTTACATTCTACCACGTTGTTTTTATTAGCTCTCTTTAGGACATTGTAAATATTATAATTACTTTTTCACTTTTTGGTTCTTTATTTTTGTACCTTATTGCATGTTTTTAGTATTTCTTGTTTGTTTGTTCTTTGTTTTTTGTTTGTTTGGCTTTAGCGAGTCAAATTGGTTCTTCTCATCCTGAGCATTTCACTGTGTTAACCTTGCATATGACAAATAAACAAATTGAACTTTCCACGTCAAAATCCAAGATGGCTTCCACCGTACATATATCTAAATTAACCACCGCAGTCATCTGAGGAAACTGTGCTTTCTAGTTTTTATATTAGAGTGGTTTCCTCTAATGACTGTGGTGGATAAAGAATAATATAAGGTGGCCACGGCCACCATTGGTCACCCCCTGGCTCCACCACTGCACAACATTTCTCCTTCTACTCGCCAGGAAACTCTGTTGCCTGACAAGAACAAAACACCTTCCTCTGTTCTCCACAGTGTAACTCCTGCCCACTTGAATATCTTGTATCAAAAACATTTAGGTTTACTTTCAGTCTCTGTTCAGTTCCAGTCCAGAAAAACACTCATGTTGAAAACTACAAACACTCACTGTTCAAACCCCTCAGCCGCTGTGTTTTACACCCGTTGGCTCCTCTCTCTGCTCTCGTGATCCTGCTCTCCACAGCAGCTCTTCTCTAGCTGTCATTTATAGTTTCAACATTATTCAGTCTTTAAATATTCAGAAATTAATTAGTTTATTCTTACATGGTGCCTTAATCTGACTGAAGTGATGTTCAAACAACGAGGTTACGTGTAAATAAGAGGAAAGCTTGCTTCACTGGGGTTAATATTTGTGTAAATAATGTTCCATAATGTTTGAGACTTGTTCAATAGGTGAAAAGTTGGTGTGACGTGGAGTTGAGTGGCCTTCAGGCAGCTCTTTGTGAAGAATGAGGCGGTGATTTGAGCACGAGCAGCACAAAGGCTGGTGTTGTGACTGAACGTGTGGGTCACTCCTCCATGGGTGTGTACAGCCACGGTCTTCAGCACCATTTGTTTGTGTTTGCTCCTGTTTCTTTGGAGGTTTGCTGTGAAGCTGGGCTCAAAACTGTGAGGGGGTGTGAAGTTAAAAAGAGCTTTCACAGACACCCCCCCACCACAAGAGCCCAACAATGTCCTCACAGCTAAACCAATCGATCAATGTGACTTCCAGTACAGATTTTTTTCAATATAACATGCCACCTTCTGCTGAATGACACTGAAACAATGTTTACAACTCAAACTTTAAGCAGTCTGACCCAACAGGTTGCTCAAAAAGCCCTTTAAACTCTACGAACTTTTCATTTTTGCCATGAAAAAACAAGGATTTATCAACTATAGAGGGCATTTAATGCATAAAATACCCATTTCAAAGAATGAACCTCATGTTATTGTTGGTTTTAGTAAATTAGACCCATCACTTTAACTCCTAAATGTTGACAGTTTACATGTTTCAAAGTTGATGCAACCTGTTGCTGATTTAAATCATGCATGATAACATAATGCTGTATAATTAAAGAGAAAAACGTATATTTTACTTGTTAGACTATGTTTAGATTGTTCCCCTGACCCTGAGGACACTCAGATGTGAAAGATGTAAAACGTGCAGAATTATTTCCCACAGATTGAGCATTAGTCCATCAGAAAAAGGAACGTTCTGCACAGACAGGGCTGGAGATGGAGGCAGAGAATGATGTAAATGGGACAAAGGGTTATTACTTTGTTATTAAAACAGAACCTGTCAGCAGGACATGCACCAAACTGAACCAGATTCATTGATGCTCCTGTGGAGCTACTTTTGTTTCCAGCTGTGGATTCAGAAACATTCATGAACGGCACAAGTTTTCCTACAAGCCAAACAACAAACTGTTTCTTGTGAAGTCCAACCTACATGTTTCACTTTAACACTGTGCTCTGCAGGGCCGTTTGTTTTGGTTTGCCGTGACGTCACCAGGGTTGGTGGAAGTTCAGACTAGTTGTGTGATCAAAATGATATTTTCTATTAAACCCCACAGGTTTCAATGTGAGGGTTCTCCCCCTCACTCTCATGTTACTTTGAGAAAACTGGGTGGGAGGAGATATGCAGATGGTGCCAGCTGGACCCTATAGTGGATTTTGAAGACCTTTAAGTTCACAGCGTCCACCTCTCAGTCTTCACAGCCTGGCAGTCTGCTGACAGCACTGCCCTGAACAGCACACAGCTCTTTTTTATGCATGTTTTGTAGAAAAGTATTTTTCTGAGTTATAGGGTTTTTTTTTTTTTTTTTTTTATCAAGTGGCAGCTTAAAAAAGTATGTTTGATACAAACGTTCATGCTAAAGGAATACTTTCTACAGTAAAACAGCAACATTTTATTTTTTTAAACTGAAGACTACTTTTGCTTTTTTTATTTCCATGTGAATATCCAAGGATGGATTTGATTGTTGCTCTGAGTTTGTTTCTGTCAGCGGTTGAAGCCAAACACTTCAACCCATTCTATCAGTATCAAACTGGACTTGGTGCACAACCCGAGCAAAGAAAACCCACCAGCAGACACCAGTAAGTGTTGGTTTTCTGTTAGATTACTCTGCATCAGATAAAATGAATAGAAAAAATGAATTTTTATTGTGAGCAGACTTCATCCTTTTGTTTTTCACTCTTCTTCAGGAACCACTGTGCCTACGTCACAGAAAGGACAGTGTCCTTCACCGTGCAGGACGGGGCGGCTCCGTTTGTGAAAGCTGAGTACAACAAGTGCTCCTGGAGCAGCAAATGTCCAACTCTTGTGTGAGCAGACAACATGTTCCATTATGAATGTGATGTTACTCTGTCAGACATTTCGGATGTGTCTATTAACTGGATGTTCTCCGCAGGTATCGGTTGCTGTACAAGCCAGTTTACAAAATGGATCAGAAAACGGTCACAGAGCTGGAGTGGCGTTGTTGTCCTGGTTATTCTGGCTATGACTGTATGGAGCAGCGTCCAATGTACCAGCATCCCATGAGAATGATGCCACCATTCAAGGGTTCACCAATGAAAGGTCCTCAGTTTGAGGGGTTGCAGCATCACGGAGCGATGTTTAAGGGTCCACCTGTTAATTCTAATGTGAAAGCCAACCAGTGGAGGCAATCAAAGGGACCTACCAACAGTTTAAACTCTTACCCAGTGCCTCACTTTGGGCTGCCAAGGTTCTTCTCATACCCAGAGACATCCTTTGAGAATTACCCAACTGAACCTGAGTCAGTACCAGAGCACCCAGACCCACATCTCCCAGTTATCAACCAAGAACATGAACATGAGCACAACCAGGACCCTGAGGAAATAATCCCAGAGGAGATCCTTGCTCCTCCTCCCCCAGAGGGGGAGAACACAGGTAGTTCTAACATCTTTAGTAGCCCTGATGAGGTGTTTTATTAAGCGGGCATAACCCAAAATTTTGCCACCAAATGAACAATGAACTTTGAACAACTATTTCTTAACGTTTTAACCTTTAACTCTGCTGTTTTGTATCTATTTTATCTCACATTTAAAAACTTTGTTTATCTATCATCAGGCCAACTTCTCGACAGTGAAACACAAGAGAGGATATTCCGGATGGAAGAGGACATGCACCGTTTAAGTCAGGGTCTGGACACCCTGAGGGGAACTGTGACCGGACTGGAGGATAGCCTCCGAACCTCGCTAAGAGAGGACGCCAGCAGGATGCTGTCGGCGCTGATCTCTGCTGCTCCTGGTCCCATTACTGCTCCAGCTACGGCATCAAATCCATCCACTGTAGGGTTTGTTGAAATTCCTGGAGGAGACCCTGACACAGAGGGTTTAGATGGAAGTCATGTGTTTTCTGGCTTCGCAGTGCTAAATGGAAGGGTGGAAGAGCTCAGGACAGAGCTGCGAGCCAAAACCGAAGAGCTGCAGGAGCTGAAAGCAACAGTGATGGGACACGATGGAGTACTGAAGAAAATTTCTAACGGAGCAGGAGAGGTGTCTGACTCCACTGCCCAAACTGGGGGAACTGCAGAGAATCTGATGGATGCCAAACTGAGTGCAATCAGGGTAGAAATTCTGGATGGGTTGGAGAAGCGCGTGCAGAGCGCAGAGGAACGATGCAAGGAGAAAGCTGGAGATGAGCGGCATCAGTGCCAGAAAGAGCATCGACAGCAGCAGGAGCACATGAGAGACGCTCTGGAAGAAAGCACGACAAAGCTGAGAAGCAAGTTGGGTTCCCTCCAGGCTCTGATCCACGGTTTACCAGCCACAGAGGAGTGCTGTGGTAGAATGAGTGGACTGGAAGAAAGAGTTCAGCTTCTGGAGACGTCAGTGACGAACCTCAACCAGTCCCAGGGGCACCTGAGAGTGCAGCTCAGTGGTCACAAGGACCACATAGAGGGAATGCTGGAGGGACGTCTGAAATATGTTGAATCCAAGCTCAACCTGACCGGGAAGAATAAGAGTGATAAGTCTGAAAGGAGGAAGGGTATTTTAGATAGCACTGTGGGGGGGCAGGGCATGGAGGCCAGACTGGAGGCTAAACTAAGAGCCCTTGAGGACCGTTTCCTGTCAGCTTTGGAGAAGCTTGGCAATGCCACTGCCCCCACCCTGCTGGAGGGCCACGCCATTCCAGCACTAGAAACAGAGCTGGAGTCTCTCCGAGCGAGGCTTGAGCTGGACGTGGACCGAGTGCAACAACACGTCACCAACCTTGAGCTTCTCTGCTCCTCTTCCTGCTCTTCGGCACAAGACTGTAACACTCAAGGGGACTCAGCTGGGCCTGGTGAAACCCAAACACTGGAACAGAAGGTGAAGGAGGTTCTGGACACGCAGAGTGACCATTTGAATATTCTCAACGTTACACTGCAGAACATCCTGAAGAACCTGACCCACAGGGAGAAGCAGGTACAATCAGTTGGACATTTTCCACTCCAGGCAGAGCTAACTGTCCTGAAGTTCAGTGTTCGCTCAGTCAACAACACTCTGACCAACCTGCAGGACTCCATGGGAACAGTGGTGCAGCAGGTGGGAGAAGCTAACAGCTCCTGGCATGAGAGAGAGGTTCGGCTGGCCCATCAAATAAAGGGTGTGGTCCAGCTGGTTGGACATCAGGCCTCCATGCTCGGGGCAGGTGAGCGCAAACTGACTCGACTTAAAGGTGAGCTGCAGGAGGTGAAGAGGCGGCTAACTGAGGAGGTCAGAGGATGCCGAAGTACGGCCCTGGGGGTCAAAAGAGAGGTAACTGAGGTCGGTGGGCGTGTGTCAAGTGTGGAAGATCAGTGTAAGGGCTTGAATTACTTGGCAGAAGATCTGGAGAGGGTCAGGGAGGAGCTGGAGAAACAATCAGCCAACCTTCTCCTCCAAGTGAATGGCACGCTCTCCAGCCATGCTCAGCAGCTGTCTGAGCTGAAAGGAGGACTCAGGAACTGCACCTCGAAGGTAGAGCCGCCGCAGAGTTTAGACGTGAAGCCAGCGGCGACACGAGGCGACACGTTCACGTTCAACTAGGTCAGTTTGTGAGAGCGGTTGAAATTCAGAGGTAAATATTTTCAACCGTCATCCCACGACAAATCTTATTGTTTGGAACGTCAAATCTAGAACTTTTGCTTGTGCACTGACATGCAGTTAAAAATAAAGGGCAGCTAACTGTGACTGCAACCGTAACACAACCTGGAAACTGAACAAAGGTGCTCCGACCAACAGGCAACATTAAGGGCGATGTGCGACGGTGAGAGGCTCATAACAAACACTAATTCTATGTTTTTATAAGAATTTTCTTGTGTCTAGATTAGAAAGATGGATTTTTTTTATAACTTCAAGTTTTGAGCCTTGGTCTCAAACTGTACTCAAATAAAATCTTTGAATTTTAAGCCGTGGTCTGTGTGATTTACTGGGAGGTTACTGCACCAGAAACAAATCAATGCATTTTGCTAAAAGTTCTTGTTTGTCTTGTTCAAACTGGTGTGAGTCAAGGGTTGTTTAAAACCTGAATAAATCATCACTTGTCTTACATAAAAAAGGAAGCAGAATGGAAACCTGTGACGTCAGACGAGGTGGGGAACCACAAGAGGTCAGTAGAGAGTAGTAAATACCTTCAACCAGAAATATGATGAGTGTAAATTATCATCTCCCTTCCAACAATTACATCAGCGAGGAAGACTGTCCAGCACAAAATGACAGTTCGCATTACGGCCAAGGTGACGGGGGAAGAAATAACAGCACTTGTTGAGTTTTCTGAGCACAGTTCCTGTTGAACGTTACAACACAGGGGAAGGTGACCTTAATAATAATCTTGTCTGCAATCAGACATGAACCATTAAAATGACACCTATGATGGGGATGATGTGTCAACACTTCATCCAGAGAGACACGAGGTGACTAACAACCAAAGACAGTCTGGGTGGGAAGCAGGGCGGATGCAGACACCTCACTGGTGTTGCTCCTTCGAGCTAAATATTCACGTCAGCAACAGTGAAACTTTATTAAATGGTAGTGTGAGGAAAGAAAGGCAGAAGAAACTGTTCACACTTAAATCAGTGGTTTAAATGTCTTCATACTGATTTTGTTGAAGGTTTATGAACAATTACTGTCTTACCTGTTGTAGATATTTCTTTGAACTGCTTCTTTTTGAGAAATACAGTTTAATTCTGATCAAATGAACAAGCTAATGGCTTGTCTGAGCAAGTTCACTCATGAAACGGACGGCTGCCATCTTTAAACGCATTTAAACAAATACCGAGCGAGAGCCATTCATGCTAATGCTACTTTATTCATCTTTACACCGTTGTCATAGTTTTGCATTTAAGATCTTCTAATGAGGAGTTTTGTGAAAACAAATTAGCAATCAATAATTACCTGTATATAGCAGTTGTGCAAACATTATTTTAGAAATCTTTAGACCCTCAAATTTCCATTCCACAGTTATTTACTGTGTACTGTACAGTTCTGTGGTTGTCTAAAGCACAAAAAAGGCTGCAGCAGCTTTAGCACTTCTTCTTCCACATGAATGAAACACTTCAAGCAGAACTATATTTCTGCCTAAATAACCATGTAACACAAAATTATTAAAAAGATAAATAAATAAACAAACATGTTTGCAGGTTTACTTGTGGTTCCTAGAGTTTTTTATTGTAGAACCGGAGGCAGAGCTCCTCACTCATAGAACCAACTCCCAGTTTGTGTGTATGAGGCTAATCGGTCTACTTTGAAGATTTGGTTTAAGACTTTCCTTTTTGATAAATCCTATAGATATGGTTGGCTCGGGTTTCCTGAGGCGTCCTGTAGTTATGCTTCTTTAGGTTTGGGCCTTGTTTACATGTGTACAAACTCTGGAAATGTAAACTTTTCTTTAATAGTGTTGATTAAAGTGAGAAAAGAATAATTAAGGTGTGCTCATTGAATCTGTTTATTTTATTTATAATTTTTTTAAAAACAAAACAATTCCATAAATGATAAAAAATACAAAATATAAAATGAAAGGTAGCAGAAAGAAGAACAAATCTTATTATATCTGCCCCTTTTCTTCAATTAGTTTAAACAATAATAATCTTCAAGTAACAGAACAAAATGAGTAACTTTCTAATTTTTCTAACTCTAATACAATACACATTAAG
>JARVGV010000111.1:6792217-6803364 GCA_031762435.1 Hypsolebias longignatus
AGAGCTCCGGGTCGGGGTGTAGCTCTGTGGGCTTTTTATCAATAAAATGAAAGGAGCAAACATAAACTCTCTTCGGGGGGTATTTGAGTTTTAAAGCTGCCAGCCACGCTCGTTTTCGATCCTCCTTCCTCGGCATGGAGTGCAGTTAGCAGCCTCTCGCTTTAGCTCACCGGAAGTAAACAACCGGGAGGGGGCGGTACCTGTCTGTCATGGCAGCTCACATGCGCTCTTGCAGAATAAGGTGGATAAGGCACCCACACTTGCCTCTGACCTTGTTTGCCCTTTGGGTCATTAAGCAAGGCCCTTAACGTCCACCATCTTCTCCCCCGGGCACCCTAGATAGCAGCTCTCTGCTCTCTTTACCCCAAAAGTTCAAATCCTAGAATCGCCCCTGCATATGGCAAAAGTGTTTTGTGTCAGATGCCCTTCCAGACACAACCCTCATCACTTACCCGGGTTTGAAACTGGCACAAGAGACACTGACTTGTGTTCCCTAGTGGCTGCTGTTTCTCTTTTTCAGTGGCATCAGATTGTGTATCATGTTACTTTTAGATTGTTTGACTAAAAGGCAATGGGTCATTTTTGTATTCCTTAATGAATACTCAACCTTTAGTCCTGAATGCTTTCACCACAAATATTTTAACATGATGCATGTTCTTTCTGACAGATTTTGACGTGATTTCTTTGAGCAGCCTCTCTGTGTGATCTGCTTCTGTGTTTGCATCTTTGTGCTTTCAGCCAACAGGGCGTCTCCTCCATCCCTGGGTTCTGAGGTTGTGGTCAAAGTGCACATAGACATCTGATAAGAAGTTGGTGTTTTTCAGAAACAATGGGATGGCAGCTATCAAAAGCTACCTTCACACATTGCTGCCAACATGAATCAGACTCTTACAGGTTTAATGTGGAAATTTAACATTTTGCTCATTAACACATCCACAGTCCAATTATTAATATTTGAGTTAGACCAATAAAACATTCTCAAGATAAAACTATTTTCCTGTGAAGTTTGTGTCCTCTTCTGTCAGTTTCTGTCTTCTTTCACCCTGAGCTTGTCCTTCATGTGGTGATGGGCCATTTCAAACTGAAGCTCTGGAGCATGCATTAAAAATAAAAAAATTTAAAAAAAATGACAACAGTGTTTCAGAAACTCAGAATTGGAGCTTATTTTGTTCAGGAAAAATTCTCATAATCAGGACGTCTGAAGCTTTGAAAGTTCTGAAGTTGCATCACTGCTTTGGTATCAGATATCTTTGACCACAGAGTTATGAAGAAGTGAATCACTGTCTAGATTTAGGTTGTGTGAGGCAATTTGCACAAAACAACAAACCAGTGTTTTATGCATTCACTTTACCAGTTCAGAAGCACTTCTACCCCAAGACAAAAAGGAAATACATACAGTATTTGGAAATTACAATCTGACCTCACAGTAAACAAATTGGTTCCTTACATAAAGTCATGGAGGCAGGAAACCTGAGCACATGTATTATTCCAAACACTAGTAATACATTGTAAATTACATATGATTAACGACAAATATTTTATTTACAAATGCCAGGAAGTTACAAGCAAAGAGATGTCATGCCATGGTACAGGTTTAAACAGGTTTGTTCATTAGAATCATTTTTTAAATCAAATAACCATAACTTGATTAATTCACCTCCAAAAATTATAACATCTTCAAAGCACCACAATGACAGAAAGAAAAAAATCTTATGACAACAGCTGACAACTCCACTGAATGGGCAACAACTATGAAGTGGTTCATTTCAGGTTGTGGATTCAAGCTGCTGTTTTTACTTTGGCCACCAGATGGTGTCAAAGAGAACAGTGTTGAGAAGCTTCACTTTGTTTCAAAAACAAGCTTCAGAGCTCCAGAAAAGCTTCATTTGTCCATCACTGCCATCCCGTGCTCTGAATACTCATTGTGTTTGTGCACAAATGTGTTTGTGCACAAATACTACACAAACTGATTTCATTCTGCTCTTTTTATGATTTCTCGCACTCTCTCTCTCTCGCTCTCACACTCTCTCTCTCACTCTCTCTCTCTCCTCACACACACACACACACACACACACACACACACACACACACACACACACACACACACACACACACACACACACACACATATCCTGGTCTATTCATGGTGTGTGCTTCCTTCTATGAGTCTCTCAGTGTGAAGACGGTGGTAGTAAAATGAACTGTCAGCTGCTGCAGTTAGGTCTCTGTTCTCTGTAACTCTGCAGTTGTTGATGTGCACATGTGCAAAAAGCCAGAATTGAATTAAAAGATGGAAGAGTGCAGGTGCTGTTCTTCTTCTGCATGTATCGTCTGTAGGTCCTCACACAAGTCTTCCTTTGATTTGATGTTTTTCTCTATGATTTTCTGAACGTCCCTTATGTCTTCACTGAAAGTAGGGAATTTTATATCCACACTCAAAACCCCTCTCCTTCTTAAAGTCACGTTTAAACATAGAATAAACACCAGAGAAATACCTTTGCCTTTGCCCAAATGGCTGAAGGATGCAAAGCATACTACGACCAAAAAGCCTCCCATGAAGAACTTCAAGTGGGGGGAGAGGTCTGGTAATACCCTTCACACCACCCACTGGACGAAATGGTTCCAGAGCTGGAAATTTCCCCAGAAAAACCCTTCCAGAAAGACCACACCAAGTAATGGACCAACTGTCTCCAGTTGTGTTCCCAAACCAGATCAAGGCACACGAGGCTCAAACTAAAACAACCAATGATGTAGAGTTTTCAGGCAAATAAAATCCAACCGAACTCAACCACAAAAGTTTGCAGACCTTACTCTTCTTAAAAATAAAAACTGTAAATTACCAATCTTTTAAATTCATCTTGCTTTCAAATAAATAGGTAAAGTATAACATCTTAAACCTAATAAAAATTCACTTTAACATAAATCAACTCTTTTGACCACCAAGATCAGGCTGACACAAAACGCTAACAATTGAATACATACTACTAGTGGGGGTGAACTACTTGAGGATGCAGTCAGGATTGAATTAGGATTGAATTAAGCTCACACTCAGCACCATTCTCTGTTGTTTTGAACCACTTTGGTCATGACTGTCTCAGAGAAGTCAACGAGGGAGAGGGCGGACTCCATTAACCATCTTATCACCAGCAAACTGGTTGGCCCACTTTGTGAGTGTGCTGCTTGTGGGACTGAGTTTGTTGTGGCTCCTCGGACTGAAAAAGTCCTTTGGATGAAGGATGAAACGTTTCAACAACAAGAAAAGAAACTGTCCAGAGGACCTGACTGAACTTTGTTGGGTCTTGGTCAGAAGACACCAACAAAACCATATCATCCACATACAGCAGAGATGAAACCCTGAGGCTCCAAAAACAGACATTCTCCTCCACAACTGTGCCTTGAGAGCCTGTCCATGAACACCTAAACAGGATCAGACACAAGGGAAGCCTTTGCAGAGCCCAACACTCACTGAGAACAAGCTTGACTTTGTGCTAGAAATGGGGCCACAGCTTCTGCTTTGGTTGTACAGAGACAGGATAGAAACTCTAACACATGTTCTGGCATCAAACACCCCCCCCCCCCCCCACACACACACACACACACCTCAGGGAACAAGGTCATAGCCTTCTCCAAGTCCAACAAAATACGTGTAGACTGAAGAGTCAAACTTTCATGACACTATTTAACAACTTTACAAGGGGAAGATCTAGTCCACTGTTCCACAACCAAGATGGAAGCCATGCAATCTGAGATCTAACACGGTTGGAGCCTCCCAGGTGAGAAGTGTAACTCACGCTCTGGCCCCTCTTTTTAATTAAAAATTGTAATCACCCTCTGAGTCTGACACTTCACAGATGTTGTGTCTTGCCTCCATGTGACAGTAGATGGGTCAGCCATGACAGACTCACAACATCCAGAGCCTTCAGCATCTAAGCTCAGATCTCGTCCATCCCTGGTTTCCCTGCCACAGAGAAGGTTTTTAACTACCTCAGTGACCTCTGCCATAGTAATGAACTTGTTTTCCCCCTGCGGAGTCCTCTGACTCTGCCCACTCAAAGGTGGACATGGTGGGTGGATTAAGGAGCTCCTCAAAGTGATCCTTCCACTGCTCAACAATATCCTCAGTCCAGGTTAGCAGTTCCCCACACAAACAAAACAGAGTCTAAGACACAGGCTGCACTTTCATTTTCTGAGTTGCCAAATGTTTTGCCACATCCTCCTGGTGGCAAGCCACAAGTCCTTCTCCATGGCCTCTCTGGTTTCCTCCCAAGTCTAAGTTTTTGCATCTGCAGCCTCTGAAGCTGCAGTCCTTCTGACCACATAGATGTTAGCCACTTTAAAAAAACTTCCATGACAGCCAAACCCTGAAGGCATCCTTCTTCAGCTTGATGGTCCCCATCATGGCTGGTGTCCACCAACGGGTTTTTGCCTTCAACCACGACAGGTATAAATGACCTTAAAGCCAAAGCTCCTGAACACTGTATCTAGCACAGAAGTCCAATAACAGAACATGTCTGGATTCAGATCAGGAAGGCTGTTCCTTCCAATCACCCTTTTCCAAATAGCACAGCTGTGGCTGAGTGGTTAGAGCAGTCTTCCTCCAGTGCAAGACTTGGGGGGTTCGATTCCACCAGCAGTCACATGCTGAAGTGTCCTTGGGCAAGACACTGAACCCCTCATTGCCTCCGATATGTGTCCCTTCAGAATGTGATAAAACTCTGATTAGTCTCTTTAGAATGGTTTGTTCAATTAGATTTGTACAGATCTAGAGTGCTGTATGAATTGGTAAATGAGGCACAGATTGTGTTGTAAAGAGCTTTGAGTCTCTTGATAAGGTAGAAATGTGCTACATGAGTACAGTCCATTTACTATAGATCTGACATTGAAGTCACCCAGTAGAACAAAGGAATCCCCAGACAGCATCCCTTCCAGGACACATGCAGAAACTTCAGGAAGGCTGGACAACTGATTTTTAGTGCCTAACTGCAAAGGTCAGAAGTCTCCCGTCTGCAGCTTGATGTTGGAGAGGAACCCTCTTATTTACAGAGAAAACTCTAACTCCAAGGCATTCAGCTGGGGACTTTTAAATATCCCCACACCCATCCAAAGTCTTTCGGTGTGGTATTTCTTGGTGTGGTAGTAGCTGAGAGTCACTCACGATTCATACTCTGACTGCTTAGTGAGCATATAAACCGTACGTCGCTCTACCTTGCACATAACATTAATGTCAAGATCTGAAACAGCTGCAATGCTGTGATTTATCAACATGATTTGATCTCCATCTTAAACTAACAGAAAAGTGGCAGGTGATGCTTTCCTTAAAATCAAAAGCTATACCTTTTAATTCCTTTTGATTCTTTTTACTTCATGTTTTTGTTTTTACTCTATCCTTTTTTGTTGGTTCTGTTTTCTTTTTCCCATTTGTATCTTTTCTGGGTTTTGCGCTTTTCTCCTTCTTTAATTGCACATTTCCTCTGTGCTTTGTTTATTGTTTCTTCTTTTTATTATTTGTCTCCTCTCATTTTCTACATGATCTCATCACTTAGCATAATTATTTGCCTGTGGAGTGAAGGATACAGGGGAGAAATAAAAGATTTTTAAAAAATCACCTGTTTCACACACGAACAGACAAGTGAAGAATTCCCAGTTAAACACTTTAATGTACAGAGAGACTATATCTGATCAGCAGCTCTGCAGCAGCCATCAGTGGTCCTACATGACTAAACAACACAGTCACATACCGTATGACGTATTCACCTATTTTTTGTCTGTCATTTCTCCTCCTCAGCCTTCTTTTCCTCCTCGTGCACTGACTTTTCTTCCTCTCCTCACACTAATCTTCCTTCTCTTTGCCTGCTGATTTCCTTGCGCTGACAGGTTAAGTAGGTCGGCGCTGACAGCTGAGCTCTGTGCAGACAGAGCAGAGACATATTACTGCTCCGTGAGGGTTTTCCAAACATTGAATTGTTTATAGCCCAGCTTTATCAGACAGAGCTGTGTGGCGCTGTCAGAACCCTCACAAACAAGGCTTTAGTCCACGTTTAGCCAACATCCTTGGCTTTATGTTGTCATTGGTGAGAATCACCTCTGAATGTGTGTAAGAACTTTTTGGAACCTGATGGTACCTGTGGGTTTTTTTATATTATATTTTCAGAATCTTTAGGTATCAATGCATTTTGATTAGGGATGCACCGATGCACTTTGTTTGTTTTACTTCCAATCCGATCGCAAAACCTAAATCTGGATATCGACCGATAACGATCCCGTTCCAATATCATGATCATCATTGATTTTATATGAGGCTGTAATATTCTCCTCCCAATTACAATGTGTACACATATATGCATGCATGTCCAAAAAGACAACTTGAGGTAAGTTTTGTTAATGTTGGATAAATTTCAAAGTTACAATTAAATTCTGCTAACACAAAATGTGTTTTATTTTATTCCTAGCTTTAAAGTGGATATTAAAGTGATTAATTTAAGTGATTGTTTGTTTAAAGTTATTTCATATACTCTTTTAAATAAGGGGGCAATATAAGAATTTTTTTCTGCTTTCTGCACTCTTTTCATTCAAGGTTTTCTTTTTGATGATTTTTGTTTTATTTTGTCTCTTTTAAATGAATTAATAAATTAATTAAAAACAAAATGTTAAATAGCTTTACATCTGTTAAGTTCATGGCATAAACCAACACAGACATATTCCTGTTTTTAGTATTTTACATTGCTTTATAATATAGCTGTTTGTTCCTTTTTTATTTTTTTAATACCGTTTTCTTGTAATTTTTTAATTCAAATGCTTTTTATGATTGTCTACTGTTGTACTGATAAATATCTCCTAGTGGGTAAACTATATCTTGGCTGCAAGTATCAAGCTGTGAAATCCTTTGTTTTCTACAGCTGATAGCTGTTGGTCATTAATTACGATGAAGTTTATCAACTTATCGGTAAACATTTGAGCTTCGTGGCTTCAGCGGAGTGTTTTTCTTATTCAATCCAGGGCGGGCGCTCTGATTTTGGTCAGCCCTTCTGATTTCGGTCAGCCGCTCTCAGCCTGTTCCTCCTCTGAGATGTGCAGACTGGGCGGGTCAGATTGGACGCAGCTGGCCGGGGTCGGGCCGCCTGTGCGGGGCTTCAGCAAGAGTAGAATCCCGCAGAAGCCCTGGAGCTCAAATGTCCAACGTAAAACTAACTTGACCGTGGTTTAATGTGGTGCTATGGCTCTGCAGACATTGCACGTTGATGTCTTGTGGGGTTTAGTGTAAAATACTTCACACAGCGGACATGTTACCATGAAAAGTTGGCTAGCTGTTAGCCACAGTGCTACTGCACGTTGTAGCTGGCTGCAAACTTTGAAATGGATTTCCTGAATGTGAGGCGGGTCTTGTTTCTCTGGGTTCAAGAGACACGCCTCCATTCAGGAAATCCATTCCATAGTTTGAAGCCAACGTGCATCATGGATCGGAAAATCAGATACATAAATTATGTTGGTATCGGAGGCCGATACCAGATTGGCCCCATGCCCAAAAAATAGAAATTCTGTAACGTCTCACATTTAAGACTGAAAATAGGTGGAGCTGAACAACCAGCACAATGAAGATTTGTATTTATTCATCTATTTTTCCACAAAGATATAGCACACCAAACTCCAGAATCAAATTCTGAATCGATCCATCGATCTGTCAAAGATTGATTAAAATCTTGGCTGGGGGCAATTCTGGGTGGAGTTTGCATGTTCTCTCTGTGCATACGTGGGTTTTGTCCAAGTACTCCAGTTTCCTCCCACAGACCAAAAACATTCATGTTAGACTGACTGGTAACTCTAAATTGTCTCTAGGTGTGAGTGAGAGGGTGAATGGTTGTTTGTCTCTATGTGTCCCTGTGATGGACCGGAAATCTGTCCAGGTGTCCCCCGCCTCTCACACAGTGACTGCTGGATATAAGCACCAGTGACCCCACAACCCGAAAAGGAAGAAGTGGGTTAAGATAATAGATAGAATGGATGTTTCCATGCAGCTGTGTTGGTGGGGTTGTCAATTGAACCCCACCCCAACCCCGGCACTGACAGTGCCAAGCTAGCAGTGCGCAATACAAGTGCTCTAGCTAAAAAGCTAAAGGCAGCGCTCACACTGACCCTCTCCCCCAACTCAAAAACTGTTTGTACAAACAGTGCACAGCTCAAACGTGTTGCGCTAAGCTAAAGCTAACTAAAGGCACCTCTTCCCTTATGCTGACCCCCACCACACCCACTTAAAAACTGTTGTACAAGCTGCACTCAGACGGGTCCATTCCTCCCGTCAACACAAATCATGGATGAGACGAGCACCCGGCCATAGCAATTTAACTAGGGGGAAACACTGATGTTAGTCTGTCGTTAGCATCTATGCTAATTTCTTGTCAGCAGCCTGTATTTATCGGGTTCGTTTCATCATGCATTTGTTACACACATGCACGCACACGTTGAGTTTATGTAAAATAAGCCACACTAATTGTGAGGTACCTAAAGATCCAACTAAACGTGAATTGAGAGTCAAGCGCACATCACAGCTAAACAAAATGAACACTGTGCGCTCAAACGTGTTCACTTTACGAACACGACACGTGCAGAGAAAGAACTTCAGAAATGCTGCGTCACCGCAAACTGAATAAAAGACTAAAGCCTTACCTTGTCAAAAAGGGGCTGGTAGAGGGCTGCATACTTTCTCTCCAGTTCATGGACCTCTTCATAAAATTTGGCCTCGATGTGTGCACATTTAACCTGCAGGTTCTTGAGGGCGTTCACGCGTCTTTTTACAACCTTTGGTAAACTGAAAACACAAACAAACACAGGAGAATGTGAGCAGGGCTCTCAGCATCACATTAAAACTAAAGCTGAGGTTTTCCCAAGTAGTTTCTGGACTTAAAGAAGATATTTCAGTCACGTGAAACGATTGTCGTAGGTGGTGAGGTCAGAGATGTAGCCTACAATCATTCCTAATGTTAACGTCAAACTAAACAGCCGCCACCAGAGCCAGTAGTGAAGACACATCATGTTTACTAAAAAGTCCAAACGATTCCACTTGGGTTCACCTCACCTAACAGGCCTGCATGGACTCCTGGGTGTAAAATGTTGTGACAGCAAAGTGTTTGGCTTCAGAGCAGGGATGGAACTGGTTAACGACACAAAGAGACACTTGCAGATGGTTTCTGCTAAAAAGAGGAGCAGTGGGTGGCACAGCCCTGCAGTCGAGTGTTTCATTACAACATCTCAACCTTTAACAGGAGGTTCTGCTTAAAGAGGTTTCTAGCAATTTGTTTATTAAAAGATTTTTAACACAATCTATGTCTGCTGGACTTGTCGCATGGGGGCTGTTTGGCTTCGTCTCTAATTCCATCCTGACAAAATTAATTGCAGTAATAAAAATGCTGTAAATTGAGATCTGGACAGTTTTGATGGGGAATTTTTGGTCAAAGTTTAGGATGTTCATTTTAAATTATTTAGCACCTCCTGCACATTTGTGCAGCCCACAATGCAGGATCAACTTCCTGCTGCAGCTGATCTCCGTGAAGTGGAGAAGTGGGTGTGGCCAAGAGCGCTTGCATGTGGCTGAGTGCAGCTGAGGCTGAAATCAAGACATTCTGTGCTCGAGTGTTTAGAAGCATTGTTTAGAATATTGCAAATACTAAAATAAACTACTACTCACTACTTGTACTACTATTCCTACTTCGTGGTTTTTCACTTGTGGGATCCCCCACGATAAACGAGGGTCTACTGCACTGGTTAAAAATCTTCTCCTGTGTTTAGTGTCACTCCTTTTGAGTGAGTGAGAAAGTGAGGATACTTTCCTCCAACAAGTTTCACACCTAGAACTTTTTTTTATTTTTTAGGACGAGTCATTTCTTACCTCTCCATGTAGCCTGACGGCGAGCCGTTTAGACCATCGAGTCTCTCCTGCAACGCAGCCAGGATCTGTGGGTTCTGCATCATCTGCACCGTGAGCTGACGAGCTGCTGACAAACGACAACAAGAGTTCAACATGGGGGTGGGGGGAGAGACCTGGAATAAAGATTGATTCAGTAAAAAATGTTCTTCATTTGGGGCAAATTAACTGCAACATCTTTTATTTTGCAACAACTCTTTTCCTTCTACAATAAAACCCATTTAAAATAAACTAAATGTCATATTTACCAGGCTATAAGCCCAAGGACACAAAAACAAGATATAAGATAAAAGAACTGTAAAATTAGAAACTGTATGCCAATGTCTCTCGTTGAGGGATTTGAACAGTGAACGTTCAGTTTTTAGACAAGTGATTTTCTCTCCTGTAACTGAACAAAGAAGAAGTTGAACCTTCAGATTTTTGGTGCAACATATTCAAGTGGGCAGGAGTTACACAGTGGAGGAACAGAGGGAGGCTTGTTTCTCTTGTGTGAGCCAGTGGACAGACGGTTCCTGACAAACAGAGGGAGCATTTTTATCCACAACTAGGTGCAGTGGCTGAGCCAGGGGGTGGCCAAAGGTGGCCTCAGACAAAACAGATTAATCTTCTATTGATAGTCATCTGAAAAACTACATTTTAAAAACTAAAAAGCATGGTTTCCTTCAATGGCTGGTGTGTGTGGCAGCTTAATTTTTGATAGGAACTTCTCCTAGATGCAGCCACACACAAAACTCACACAAAACTCAATTTCAAGTTATTTAGCTCAACACAGAAGGACGAACAGACAGAATTTACAGTTCATCTCAAGAGTGTGTGGTTCATTTTTGTGTTTTTAACCAAACATTATCTGCCTATACCAGTGGTGTGCAACCTGCGGCTCCGGGGCCACATCAGTCCCTCGCCTGAGGCTCTTTGATCAAAACGGACTTGACATTTATTTTTTTAATCATTATTATTATTTATAACCACAACAGAAAAGGCTAGTTTTAGCAGTTGTCCCTGTTAATTCTCTGCAAATAGCTGAATGATGTCACTAACAGAAGGAGCGGAGCAGCTTAAAGAGGAACTAAACACAAAATTAACTTTTTTTTAACTGAAACTCCCTGGAATGTGTGTAGAAAGTTGTACAGCACTATGTCTGTGTTAATGTTCATGTTTCTGTGGTATTTGTTAAAATTGGCAATATTTGGTCGAAAAACGAGTTTTCACTAATCCTATGGGTTGAACTGTG
>JARVGV010000111.1:6830274-6841167 GCA_031762435.1 Hypsolebias longignatus
GGCCGATTCATCGATTAATCGATAAAATATCGGCCGATTCTTCGATTGTTGAATTAATCGTTAGTTGCAGCCCTATTGGTATCAATCACACAAAGGGAACACTGTCAGAAGTTTTTTCAAGCCTGACTTTAGTCAACTTGATATGAAATCTGACATTGCTTGAAACTGCCTAGCACAGTTTAAATATCTGTGCACCCTCGTTCAAACCTCCTCCCACACATCATTTGAAATGTCCCAGGTCTGTCTCCCATACACTTCTTTTCTCAACGCAAGACTGTCTTAGCTTAAAACTGTGGTATGAAATGTGGCCGAGGATATTACATCACTGTGCTTCCAAAAAAGCTAAAGGTTTTATTTTCTAAAAATTCTTTTTAATTATTACAAAAAACTTGTTTTCTGACTTGAATCTCTGCGACAACAAGGCCATCAGAATCTCCTACAGATCTGCTCTCGATCACCTTGAATAAACACAGTGGAGGAAATCACATTTGTTTAAAATGGGCGTTGGGTGTGTCAGTGTCCTCCCCTGTCGCCTCCTTCTCCAGGATGCCCTTGGTTTGGTGCAATCACAGCAGTAAATGTGCTTGGCATGAGGTCCCGGGAACAGGGAAACGACTTTGTGGTGGTGTGGTTCATGCAGCGCCTACTGAAGGCTGAACTCATTCCACTTCATCAGGCTGATCAAACCCACTCACTCAAAGAACTCAACCTTGAAGTGCATAAATCTCTAGTGGAGGATAATAAGAATACCTTCTTCTGCTTTTCTGCCTGGACTTGTGTCCTCACAGAGAATGATAAGTGTCTGAGCAAAAAACACAAATATCTGAGCTCTCTACATTAGAGGAATCCTCCAGGTAGATCAACACAAATCTTCACCTGTACTGTTGGAGATCAGCTTATCTGCATGTCACACAGGGGGTGGGGGTGGAGGGGCTACCCTTTTAAACCCTCTATGGGTATTTTATGGGTATTGTACATATTTTAGCATCCCTTTATTCATCTACCTTTTATGAAGAGCTGTGTTTATCACAGGACATGTTCAGCACACTCCCAGTTTTATGTAAACAGAGGTTAGTTTTGGGTTAGAGCAAAAATAAATAATATAATTTGATCTAAAGTGTGAAAGTGATTTGCACTGAACATTTGTTGTGTAATACCTTTATTTATGTGGATGAATTGTTTTAATCCTAAAAATAAATTCCTTAAAGTCCCAAAGGCAGTGAAATGTTTGAACCACTTGGTAGATAAGAGTAAAATTAATGCCCAAAATGAAGTTTTGATAAATCTGAAACTGACTTAATAAAGTTACAACTATCAGAACAGAAGCTACATTTTGTTTTAAATTAGCAAATTAGTTACAAATTAGCAAATGTGAAAACCAGCAGAACAGTAGGTTAAAGCTAAAAAACTAACTAAAAGCTAAGACCAGCAAAAAAAAATCTAAAAGCTAAAAAAAAAAAGGGTAGTCAAAAACTAAAACTAGGACAGCCCCTCATCGTAACACTAGCTATAAGCATTTGTTAGATGCTAGACCAATAGCTAAATCTAAAATGATCAACTATCTAAAATTTAAAATCAGCTAAACAATTCATTCAACCTTTATTTAAACAGATAAGTCACATTGAGCCTCGAAGACTCATTTACAAGTGAGATCTGTTGGACAGACAATAAAAGTGGTGAAAAATGACACATAAGGTTTGGAGATTAAAAAAAACAACTCCAAACACATTTTTGACCTCTGCTTGAAAAATGTGTAATTTTTTATTTTTTATTTAGCTTAAAAACTATAAATAACAAACAGTAGCTTAGTTTTGACCAGCCAAAAGTATAAAGAGAAAAATGATAGCTAAAAGCTGAAACAAGAAAACAAATGCTAACACCTGCACAACAGTAGCTACAATTAACAGAACAGCAGCTAATAGTTAAAACTACATTTGCAGTACAACAGTAACTGAAGGCTAAAATTAATTAAGCATATTAAAGTAGATTCCAAAAAGTAAATTTTTTAAAATAATTTCTAGAGATATAAATGTGTTTATATGAAGAAATAAAGTTAAATACAAGACGTATAAAAGTTTAAAACTGAATTTATAGTCATAATGTGCTGAATATTCATCTTCAATACTGTGTTTACAACATCCAGGTCATGTGATCACTGAGGTGATAGACCACATGCCAATGAAGTCCCACCCAAATGAGAGGTGCTTCCTGAGCCTCTCCCCCATCTCTCTGGGGGAGATGCCCTGATTACTGAGTGACTGAGTCCTTTAGTTGAGGAGTCTCCAGCTGAGTTGGTTGTGGAGCAACAATAAGGAGGTGTGAGGATTCAGAAAACATTTCTTTAGTATCTTTATAACGGCTGCTGTTCATTGTCAAAACATTAAATCCACTTGTGGTCACTTTATGCACATTAATATCACCCACTGCTGAAAGGGAAAGCTGACAGTCTATAATGTTTGGTCCCATGTTTGCGTTTGTTTGTCTATACCATTACAAGCTTTTGTAATATTGCATGGGATCACCCAGAACATTTACAGTTAGAGCCTGGCCGATAGATTGATAGGGCCGATAATTCAAATAGATGATTGGGGACATATAGGTATCAGTGGTAATCGTCCCATTTTGCCTCGATATAAGCACTTCTAATTTTCACCACTAAAATGGTGGGACTCAGCCTAATTGCACAATGAGTCCAGCAGAGGGCGCATGAAGACTACTGTCAAGTCATGGCCGTTCACTTAGGTTTCACTTTCACTTTCAGCACAGATGAAGCAGGGAGCAATGCTGTGTAGCATATTTTGCTGAACATGGTAAATTTATTTGAACTGATCTGTAAAACAACTCAACAATAATAAACTCTTTAATCCTCCAACCTGCTTGTCATTAGCTTGTACGTGCCTCTCAAGTTAGCAAGCTAATGTTTAGATAACCTAGCATAGGCTATTGTCTTGTAAAAATTTTTTCCAGAACTATAAATCTAATGTAGAGGTAAAATATATTACTGTAAGTAATGTTATCTATGTCATCCTCAATGAAATGCATTGTTTGTCTGAAATCTTTACTTCTCTACCAAGAAAAATAAACTCTGCTGCAGTCAAAACTATTTAGACCTTCACCATACATGACTGACTGTTTTAACAATGAACAAGAAAGGATGTTTCTTTGTTTAGTTTATATTTATGCAATACACTTGATAATTTTAGGATGAATAGTAGAGGATAGAAAATGTGAACGCACGTTAGGAAGATATTTTTATAAACCCAGAGTGGGACGACATATAGCATTGATCTGATTAGCTTCATGGTTGCTAACAGCTGTGCTAAATAAACAAGCCCCGCCCCACTCGCTGTTTACTTAGATTCTTGGGGGTGGATAAAGATAAAATTTTCCAGCCATTATTTCAGTTATCTGTATTTGCCTTCCCCTCCCTATATAGTTATCGGTGATAGCCAAAATGTCTATTTCGGTCGGGCTCTAGTTTGGTTATATTGAGTATGACTGATGTGACAAACTTAAAAACTTTAAGCATAATTACTACAAAAAGTGTTCTTGGGGGTTCTCTGTTGCCTCACAAAAGTTTCAGGGTTAAGCATATTAAAAAAAGAGTCACCAAATGATCCCAGGGTGTCTTATTTTAACTTCTGTATTTCTAGAGCTGTACAGCTACAGGTGCATCTAAAACAGGGTTATTCAACAGGCGGCCCACGGGTGACTTCAGCCCGGCCCATCAATGAGTTCATAATTAATTTTTTGGTGGGTGGGGGAGTGAGTGTTCTGGGTTTGGGTTCTGTTTATTGCATTTCTGATTTGATGCAATAAAACAAATAAATGTAAAAGGTAACAGATCATTGTAATAGTTGGTTTATTTACATAATGACTTTAGTCACCAGATGTTCAGCCCCTGAGCTGCTGGCTCTCAGTAACTGTGGCCCCCTGAACAGTTTAGTCGAACAGCCCTGAACTAAAACAATTAAAATATTGTGGATAAAGTTCACATTTCTTGGTCAATCATTTCAAAAAGTGAAACTCATATTTTATATAGATTATTTTACATAGACACACAGTGATTTAGTTCCAGCCTTTATTTCTTGTAATTTTGACGATAACAGCTTATAAATAATGAAAACCAAACATCAGTGTCAATCAGCGGCAGTCTAACTACATTTAGCTTTTAACTAGTGTTTTGTTTGGGGATGTAAATTGTGCATGCATTCTTACAAACTTCATCTGTACCGAATTGGTACAGATTTTTTTTACTGGTCCAGATTTTTTTTTACTGTTACACATATCTGATGCACAAGAACTGTCCATGAGCACTGAGCAGCAGTTCCAGTTCCACATAAAACTGAAATGTTTGTGCGAATGTCATACAACATTCCTGAGACGATCACACAATAAAACGGCTAAGTCCGGGATATTTTTTTTATTTTATTTTTTTAAACCCAAATCTGCTGGGAGTTGGTGAAACATTAAGAACAAATTCAGTACGAAAGCATATCTGACAGTTTTATGTCTCCAACTACTGTAGTTTGTTTAGTCATGGCACAGTGAGACATTTGTTCTAGTTTTGGCTAAAATGAAAGATGAACTGTCAGGACATTCATCTTATTTAATTTGTAGTACTTTGAATTAGAAGAAAAATGTTTTAGTAATGGGCAGCACGATGGCACAACTGGTAGAGCTGCTGTCTCTCAGCGAGCAGGTCCCCGGTTCAAATCCTAGTCTGGAAGTCTTTCTGGGTGGAGTTTGTATGTTCTCTCTGTGCATGTGTGGGTTTTCTCCAGCTACTCCAGTTTCCTCCCACAGACCAAAAACATGCATGTTAGACTTATTGGTAACCCTAAATTGTCCCTAGGTGTAAGTGAGAGAGTGAATGGTTGTTTTTCTCATTTGTCTATATGTGTCCCTGTGATGGACTGGAGACCGGTCCAGGGTGTACCCCACCCCTCACACAGTGATTGGTGGACATGGGCACCAGCGACCCCCATGACCCAAAATTGAAGAAGCGGGTAAAAGATAATGAATGGATGGATGGATATTTCTGCATAAATTTGACCTAAAACATCATCAGATTTTCACACAAGTCCTAAAAGTAGATAAAGAGAACCCAGTTAAACAAATGAGACAAATAATATTATACTTGGTAATTTATTTATTGAGGAAAATGACCCAGTATTACATATTTGTGAGTGGTAAACATATGCGAACCTCTAGGATTATCAGTTAATCTGAAGGTGAAATTAGAGTCAGGTGCTTTCAATCAGTGGGATGATGATCAGGTGTGAGTGGACACCCTGTTTTATTTAAAGAACAAGGATAATGTTCATCAGACATTGTGTTAGTATGTTAACCCATGTGCTTTTTGTAATTATTATTTAAATTGTTCTGTTTCTGTTTGTTAATTTTGACGTACTTAAAAAAAAAAAAAAAAAAAAAAACTTTCCAAAGTGTTTTTTTAACTGTGTACAAGAGATACAGAGGTTTCCAGAAACCATGATGTAACCTTTTTCACACGTGCACTACCACTTGGTGCTTTAAGAACCAAATTGTTTAGTTGGTTGTTTTTACAGTTTTTTTTTTCATCTGATTGTGTGATTGCCAAGCTAAGGGGGTTATTCTTCTGTATTTTGATGTGTGGATAAAGTATTGCTGCCATCTACTGACCCAGCACAGCTGTTCCAGCATTTTAGGTCGAATATGTCCGTAGAGAAAAGTGATGTTTTTAAAACATCTCCAGTTAGTGTAGACAGGGCCAGTTAACCCCAGTTAAAACAGGTGTTTCTGTTACATCAGTAAGAATAAACGTAGTCCCCAGTTCACTTTTTTCATAAACTTGTGTGCTATTTCTTTTTGCTTATTTTGCAGAGCTGAAAGACTGTAAAAATAACTTTTAATACAAATACTGAGATTGATTTTTGAAGCAGTTTTTTTTTGTATGTATGTTAGTTTTCTTTTCTTTTGCTTTTTAACAGAAAGAAAAAAAAACACCACTCACCTGCCAATTGATTAGTGTGTGTTGAATTGCTTGCTAACAAAAATCGGCTCAGTGCATTAGGTATTGAAATGTGATAAAGACAACTTGCTCAAAGTAGAACCAAGCAGCACAGCAGTAAAGAAAGAGGATTTCAGAGATGTTAACTGTGGATGTTGGTATCAGACCGGCTGCTTTCAACATTTTAGAAACTGCTGATTTACATTGATTTTTACACAAAAATTCGTATATGAGGTTTACAAACCAGACAATGTTTCTATCTCTTATTATCCAGTTTTAGTGAGCCTGTGTGGATTGTAACCTATAGCAGTTTCCAGTTTTAGCTGACAGAGTGGCACCAGGTGTGGTCTTCCACTGCTGTAGCACATCTGCTTCCAGGTTGGACGTATTGTGTGTTCACAGATGTTTTTCTGCATAACTTGGTTGTAGCAAGTGGTTGTTTGAGCTACTATACCTTTTTATCATCTCCAACCAGTCTGCCCATTCTCCTCTGACCACAGAGTGACAGGTGGCTCAGTGATCCTGTAACATGTACATCTTCAAATGAAAACCATTGTTGTCATTCACATCACATGTGATATGAAGTGGAACAAAATTGTGTACTTGAGGTCCCAGTTAAATAGCAAAACAAAAAGTATTAAGCAAGGTATCCACAGAACTGTATTTGCTGCCTTTTTATTTTCCAGACCATTCTCTGTAAACCCTGAAAATAATTGTGTGTGAAAATCCCAGTAGATCAGCAGTTTCTGAAAGACTCCATCAGCTTATCTGGTCCAATTATCATGCCAGGTCCAAAGAGGGCAGTGGTGGTGCAGCGGTTAGAGAAGGCCAGCCTACGATCATGAGTTCACAATTCAAACCCCCTGATTCAAAATGATCAAAATGTGGGTGATAAAGATGAAGCACCCACACTAGCCTCCACTCTGCCTCATTCTGGGCCCTTGAGCAAGGCCCTTAACCCCACAGCTGAACCAGATGTGTGCTCACGTGTGATGGGAAAAATACAGAAAATGAATGTCCACATTGGTGATTAATGGAGTTTTTATTTTAAGTCTCTAAATCCCTTTTTCTTTCCGTGTTCTGATGCCTGACTTGAACTTCAGCAAGTGGCATTAAACCACATCTTCGCCACAAAATGCATTGAGTTACTGACATGTACGGTGGCAACTTATGTACATGTGGCTGTGGCTGAGTGGTTAGAGCAGTCGTCCTCCAACGAGAGAGTTGGGGGTTCAGTTCCACCTTACAGTCACATGTCAAAGTGTCCCTGAGACTGAAGCCCTCATTGCCTCCAATGTGTGTCCATTAGTGTAAAAAAAAGATCTAAAGCACTGCTTACTTATTAATCTATAGAATAATTTGCTCAGATTATAAAGATGTAGTATCGTGTTGAATGTATGTGTGGATGGTTAAACAGATTGTTTTCTAAAATGCTTTCAGTATCCTGGTCAGATATGATTAGTTTATTTATCATTTACTCTTACCATTTGCTTGTCTGGTTAGACATTTGTATTAAGAAGAAATTAAACTCAGGAATGCAACAACAAGACATCTGGTAACACAACAAGTTCAAAAAGCAGACTACAGTATTGTTTCTTTCCTGAATTTGTGGATGATGGTCCATTTGGAGATGTAAAGGTGCTGAAAACAGCTGCTCTATGTACATGTTTCATGTTGTAAGCTAAAGTACAGCTGATGGATACTCAAACCACCCAGTCATGGGCCAAGGGACTTCTTTTCCTCTTCTTGGAATAAATATGTTCTGTGTAGTTCAGCTTAAATACCAGTTTATAGTGAAGCGCTGATTATAAATCAACTTGAACAAAACCATGAGTTTGATAGCTCAAGTCCTCTTTTACTGAATAATGCAAGTGTTTATGTTTATTTTTGTATTTGTTTTATATCTGTTTACCTATTGATTACTCACTTGGTGGCCATGTCTTTCGTATGACTCCTATATTAAGATGTAAAAATTGAAAACAAATCTTTGCTCACTATATTTCTGTATATAATGGAGTAATGATATTCTAGGATGTATGTACTTTGGTTTGTAAGTGTGCAGTGTATGTAATATATGTATGTACTGTAAGAATGTACTTTAAGTTTTTTTTATTTTTATGCTGCTTAAACATCTTCTGAGAGAACAAGCAGAAAATAAACCAGTGGTGAAAATATCTATGGTAATGTTAAAAAGAACTCAACAAGCTGTATTAACTTCTATGGATGGGGAAAAAAATACTGTAGTAAACATGGCTAACAGGCCATCAGAATAACATTCAAAACTTTGTCTCTGTCTTCTTTGAAACGTAACAGGTAAAGAAATAAACCTAATAATAATAATAATAATAATAATAATAAATTAATGATAAAAATAATTAATAAATATTTTCGCTTTTTCAGTAGAGATTGATTGCTTGATTGATCATTTTATATTTTGAACATGTTTCATTATATAACAAATAAGCAGAACACAGAAATAAACAGAACAGTCAAGTACAAGTACCACCTGATGCAGTATAAGACTGTGTGAACCAAAGGATGGATAGTTGAGCAGGTGTCTCTCTAAGAAAAATGGAAGGGAGGCCCCTAGATGTGACATGGCTGTCTCTCTTCGGTTCTCAAGATGGTGGACGCTCGATGTGGTTTGAGCTCTTTAGCATAGCATTTTTCCACACAAAGCTTTTAATTTAAAAAAATCAGTGAACAAGTTATCAGCTTTTTTTGCAGAGAAAAACAACTTTCTAGACAAAGGCACAGGTTTCAACTGTGAATTTTGTAGCTCTGACAAGACAGAGGTTTATTCCCGAGGTCGGCCTGTTAGCTTAGCTCGTAGTTGGCTTCTCAGCTTCACTGCTTTTCACTATCCAAAAGCACAGTTTTGGATAGTGAAACAGATTTTAAAGAGAAAGGGAGAGGTCAGTGAAGAGCATTGGAGTTGAGCCTTTTGTTATCCAGTGTCTTCAGTAGAAAGCGAGAGACACAACAAAACGATAAAGCAGATAAATGAAAATGAGGTCAATAATTTTCATTTATCATGCGATTAACTGATTTATTGTTTATTACGACAGGCCTAGTTGTCACATAGACAAATACAAGATTGTGAGAGTTAAAGTGTAAAGCAAATCTGTACGGATCAGAAGATGATTCTTTGTTTTCTTTTTATTTATAGTTGATTTTTATTGAGAAAAGCACTGACTACTTATTGGAGCAGTGACCTCAGTTAAGTTTTATGTTAAATTTCAGTAAAATCTAATTTGTTTTTAACTCCTGATTGCTCAAAAACAATGTTTTCATGTTTTATGAGGTTCTGTTAATCCTAAATATTTAGGGGGGGATCTAAAATTCACACCAAGCATTAAAGCTTGGGACTCAAAGATAAAACTGTCTGGTGAGGGGAGGGGCAACAACTTTTTAGTGGTGGCATTGCCCCTGCTGGCCTCCCCTTGGTAGTGCCCCTGCTTTTGATGAGAAAGGAGAGTTGTAGCTGTTTTGGTCCAACCTTTAAAATAAAATTCAGGTAGTCCTCGACTTACGAACGGGTTCCGTACCTACAAACCGTTCGTAACTCGATTTTGCTGTAAGTCGGAACTCATTACACGTGGCGCTGCACACCCGTTCTTAAGTCCGAGTTGCTGTGAGTCGAGGGCACCTTAAGTCGAGGACTACCTTTACGTGATCTTGTGATGGCGCAAGATGTCATGCTCTGATTCCCACCCCATTTAAGTTGAACAAGGTAAAATGGACTTATAACCATTTTGAGTTGAGTACATTAAATGACTGCCTTTTGAAAGTTTATTTAAAATTTGTCTAATTTTTCAAGAAATACATTACAATAAAAAAAAGAAAGCTAATATGTTATCGACCGTCTTCAAGACTTGACAGACCACAAAAGGCAACACATAACGTTCCTGCACACTCAGATCCACAGATTGTATGATAAAGGTGAGCCGTGACAGGCGAGGAACGCCAAAATCAATTCTGCACATGAACATCAACCACACATACTTCCTGTGTACTGCACAAACAGCTACACATCTGTATGGTTTCAAACACATGCGGCGCCATTCCACCACACACACACACACATACACACACACACAGATTGGTGGCGCAGAAGTTAGAGACGGTGGGCCTGTGATCAGAAGATCACCGGTTCAAGCCCCAGTACCACCAACATCAAAAACGTTGGTGGAAAAAGGTGAAACACCCACACCTGCCTCCACCCTCATTCACTCCACCCTGGGCCCCTAAGCAAGGCCCTTAACTCCCACCATCTGCTCGCTAGCAGGTCTCTCTTGAAAAGGAGTTCTCGTGGCTCAATGAGACTTCCTGGATAAATAAAGGGTAAGTGGAAAAAAAATAAATAAAACATTTTATAGCATCATGGTGTCATTTTTGAATCAGTACATAAAAAAATAAAAAAATATATAAAAAAGTGTTTTATTAAACAAACATGGTTATTTTAAAGAACGAAAACTTAAAACTTCAAGTAAATAAATATTCAAATAATATTGTTTTATAAATAGTTTGTAAACAGTAACAAATGTCCAAACATGAACTAATTAATTTACTTTCCCTTTGTGTTTAAAATAGTTTTTTGATTGAACTGAATGAAACACTCAAAATGTATTTAATATATGTACTTGCTGTATGTCACCACAGATTATTTCTACAGACTCAGATTATCTTTGTAGAGATGTAGTAGAGTGTTATATGAATGCATGTGTGTAGTAGAGTGCTGTATGTATGTGTAGTAGAGTGCTGTATGAATGTATGTTTAGTAGAGTGCTGTATGAATGTGTGTAGTAGAGTGCTGTATGTATATGTAGTAGAGTGCTGTATGTATGTATGTGTAGTAGAGTGCTGTATGTATGTATGTGTAGTAGAGTGCTGTATGTATG
>JARVGV010000111.1:6875960-6889438 GCA_031762435.1 Hypsolebias longignatus
TCTGCTTTTGGAAACTCTAGGAACCACAAGTAAACCTGCAGTCTGAGAGCAAAGTGCTCTGTTAGGAAAATATGGAATAATAAGATCTGTAATATAAGATGGAACTAGGTTGTTGGGGACTTTGTAGGTTTGAAGTAAGATTTTAAATTATATTCTGGATTTGACAGAAAGCCAATGGAGATAAGCTAAAACTGAAGAGATATGATCTCTCCTACTAACTCCAGTTAAGGGTTTTTCTTTGTGAAAGACTGAGCCAAATTTTATTCTGCGTAGTTAAATTGAGAGGGGAAAACAACTGTAAGTAGTCTCAATCATCCAGTAAATAAACATCAAACAAGTTAAATCATGTCATCTGGACAATTTCGGGGGGTTTTTTGGTAAGAAGGACTTCAACATCAGTCTGAGGCCTGTCAACGGAGTGGGTGTAGATGAGTGGTTAGAGCAGTCGTCCTCCAATGCTAAAGTTGGGGTTTTGATTCCACCAGCAGTCACCAAGTGTCCCAGAGAAAGACACTGAACCCCTCATGGCCTCTGATGTGTCAGTGTATGAATGTGATAAAGCTCTGATTATTCTTTGTACACGTCTAGTAGAGTGATGTTTGAATGTGTAAATGAGGACACAGATTGTGTTGTAAAGAGCTTTGAGGGTCTTGATCAGACAGAAAGGTGCTTTATAAGTACAGTCCATCCATCCAATGATCCATCCATTATATTTTACCCGCTTCTTCCATTTTGGGTCACGGGAGTCGCCGGTGCCCATGTTCAGCCATCACTGTGCAAGAGGCAGGGGACACCCTGGACGGGTCTCAGTCCATCACAGAGACAAACGAGACAAACAACCATTCACTCTCTCACTCACACTTAGAGACAGTTTAGAGTTACCAATCAGTCTAACATGCATGTTTTTGATCTGTGGGAGGAAACTGGAGTATCTGGAGAAAACCCACGCATTACAGAGAGAACGTGCCAACTCCATTCAGAAAGGCCCCCGGACTGGGAGTTGAACCAGGGAAACCTGCTCGCTGAGAGGCAGCAGTTCTACCAGTTGCACCACCATACAGTCCATTTATCATATACCAACATGCTCTGTCATATTAAGTAGCACCTTGTTGACATGTTTCAAACCAGTCTGCATGTGTAAAGCCATGCTTCCTGGGAACTCAACAGCAGACTGGTTTGAAACATGTCAACAAGGTGCTACTTAATATGACGTATCCTGTTGGCAGGCCTCAGACTGATCGAGTCCTTTGGATGAAGGATGAAACGTTTCTTAAATAAAAGAAAGTTAGATGACATGATTTAACTTTTCTGTGATAAATTGAGGAGGAAACATCTGTTCTTCTACTATGGAGGGTGGAATGTGACAATTTTGTTACATTCCACCCTCCATACTTCTACCAGATATGTGTGTGATATATTTAGTTAGGCCTGTGGTGTTAAAAAATGTTCTAAATGTTATTTAGATTCCATCATTGAGTCTGTTTAATGTCAGTGATAAAGGAAAGTCAGTCAGTGAAAAAGAATCGCACAGCCTTAAATATGGACTTTAAGCAGGAGTCAAACCAATTTTACGCATTAGTCCCTTTGAAGCAAGAATATTTGGAACTTGTTTTGGAATTAATGTAAAGTAGGTCAATAATTAAAGTGTATGTTTACGGTAGTTATCAAATGCTGTACAGACAGGCTAAACATTTTTACCAACAGTTCCAGCACATGTTCAGTTCTGTAAAATAAAATAAACAAACATGAATTTCTTCACATTTGCCTTTCAAGAAGTCAGACTTCCTTAATTTTTAAAGGGGTTTTGAATAATATTTCCTTAGGTTTGGTGATGATCTTACAAAGTTTTTCTTTGTGCCTTGGCTGCTTTTTCACTTATCAGTCTAGTACCTGAGCACAAGTATTGTCCACACACACGCGCGCACACACACACACACACACACACACACACACACAAAACAGACAACTTAGCAAAGAACCACCTTCAAATGGGATTTTTAGGCACTTTGTTACCAGCAGCCTCTCACAAAGACGCAATTTCTTCCCATTTCTTTAGTTGAATCAATACAGTACATATAAAAATGTTTTATGCCAACAAGGACATTCCCAAAGAGCTTTTAGTTGAAAACTTGGTGTACAGTAGATGATCAACTAAAAATACATGTGCCAGGTCTGGTTTCAGGTCTTCGCTGGATTTGTTTCTATTTTTTAAAGATGTAACTTTCAGACCACATGTCTGCTGGAGAAAATGTTTTAGGTTCAACTCTTTGTTTCTTCCATTGCCCTTATCTTTTTTGAATTCTACACAATACAGTATTCTGTCATGGTCAGGTACAGGAATAGATAGAAAATGGGTGAAAAGCAGCCAAGGTAACAAAAAAAAAAAAAAAAGAAGCTTTTTAAGACCTTTTGCTTGAAGAACTATTGATGAAAACCACTTAAAATATCATGAAGTCTGGCTTCTTTGAAGCAAAGTGGTTGAAATCTTTTGCACAGTACTGTATGTCTAACCCTAAAAGTGAAAACTGTATTGAATAAATTAATTTTAGTAAAGTGATGATCCATGCAGGACAGAAGAACAGGTGACACAGACATGACACACGGTCTGGCAGTGGCAGCTGCTCTTCAGCGTCATCCTATTCCTCCATCAGTACCAACCAGCCTGAGCGGCTCCGCTGCCTGAACAAAACCTCTCTGTGTGAGAATGCAGCTGCAGCTTCCATGCCCTAAATGGGCACTGTGACCCAGTGTGGAGGGTCTGGGGACTTCAGCCACAGACGAGGGGAGATCCTGTGCTCGAGGACAGTCTTTTCACTCGCCTCTGTGCAGGGTTTTCATTGTGGTTTAGGTATTTGTTTACTTTAACTCGTTCTTTGTCGTCACTGGCGTCAGTTCAAAGAATGCGGGGGGGGGGGGTTGGTGTGTTTGAGGTGATCACATTAGTCTTGACCCCCTTTGCTGCTTGGACTCTTCCATCTGGCGTCTGAAAAATTCTCATAGTTGGGGAAGAGTTCTTCATGTCAGGGACGGCTGTAGCCTCATAGAGGACTGCACCTCCTGGATCTCATAAGGTAATGATGCATTCAGGGTGTAGGTTTTTGTTCTTGTAGGTTTACTGTAGCCCTCAAGGGTCATTTTAAATGAGTAAAGATTTAGTATTTGTTCAGATGAGAATACAGTTTTGTGTTCATGCTTGAGGAATCTCATCTCCAATAATAGCTTCTGTTTAATGTCTGGTTCAGATCTCTGCTTGTTTTATCCATTCATGCTGTTCAATTTTTATTAACAGATAATGGATGACAAAGAGCTGAGTGATCCACTGAATAACGTATCGTTGATCAAAGGTAATCCAGCTTTGATTTTCCTTTCAAAGTGCTCATGCATCACTCAGGTGAATGACTTGGCAATGTTTGCTTCTCTGGTGGCACAGCATGCCTTGCTAAAGGCCGGAGTTAAAATTAAAAAAGAATGAGTGAAGTTTGTATTTTTTGAACCTTTGAATAGTTAGCTTTTGATCTTACTGTAAATGATCTTATTTTTAGAGGATGATCTTGTCTGTTTTATCATCTTTTAAAAGGATTGAGACAGAGAGAATGCTAATGTTTCCTAGCTCTGATTGAAATGACTGATATTGTGGAAAACACAGTTATAGTCCAACACAGGGGGATTTCAAACTTACAGGCATTTATGACCAAATGCACAGGCACGTTGGTGACGGAAGCAGTTTTCATGATGAATGATTTAGTAATGCTACAGTGCACACTGTAGAGAGCACAGCACTGTCCTCTGTCATTCCAGGCAGTCAGTTCTGTGCTGAGCAGTTTGTTGCTGTAATTTAATATCCTGGAAGTGTGATCCGTGCTTTTCAAGATAATATCGACAACACTGAGGGCGAGTGGTTTCTAACCCTCTGGCTCAGTTTCCTGTCACATTCATTGGGAAGACAGCAGAGAAAGATGGACCATGTCGGCTCTAGCCCTCAGCGCACAAGCTAAAAAAAGACTTTCTTCAGTTTTTGTCTGTCGACACTGGAGGCACTGTGGTGCTCATTATGTCCTCCCAGTAGTCTCTGATGTATTTTTGCACACAAACTAATCTATTACTGCTTTGTCAGGTGCCAGTCTGTTTCACTGAAAGACATACTGGATGCTGAAACAAACGCTTCTAAATATAAAATGCTCTGTCATGTTAAATCATGTTTAAAAAAAAATTTTGCTACAGAAAAGAGCTGTAAGAATAATCACTAGAAAACATTACTGTTACCCAACTAGCACATTATTTGATCAACTGAAGTTATTGAAGTTCCATGACTTAGTGGATTATAATATTTTATTAGTTATGTATAGAGCTCATAAAAATGAACTACCTGTGAATATCCAAATATATTTTGTTAAACGACAAAGCTATTATAATCTCAAGGGAATAGAAGTATTTGTTAAACCAAAATATAGAACCCGTTTGAAGGGTTGGTCAACCTCAATCCGGGGAATTGGATTGTGGAATGGTTTGGAGACTGAAGTGAAGAATGCAAAAACAATAATTACATTTAAGAAGATGATTAAAACTGAACTATTGCAAAAATATATATGAAATACTGTTAATATGTTGTATTGTAGTTCGATAATTATGGTGAATTGTTCTTTTTGTTTAGTTACTTACAGATGATTGTTTGATTTGATTGTTTGTAAGAGGGGGCAGATATAATAAGATTTTTTCTTCTTTCTGCTACCCTTCATTTTATTTGTAATCTGTATAAACTTTGTTTGTAGGATTGTTTTGTGTTGTATTTTAAAATGAATTAATTTGAATTTAAAAAAAAATCTTCTGGTGCTTTTCTAACAAAGTGGACACAACAAAAAACATACCGGTACTAGAGGGAGCCCACTACATTCTGGCTCTCACTCATACATATGCAAAGATGAAGGAGCGCTGCTCTCTCTTCCTTTGTCTGGCACACAGCTGGGTGGTCATGTGGCTTCAGAAAAGGATGTCACCTTTTAATTTTAGGGGCATCTATAAATGTCATCTGAGAGAGAGAGCAAGTGACTAATCAACACAATGTAGCAAATTTTCTGTTTTAGACTTCATGACTCCTGCCTAAATCCTTTTAACCCTGTGACAGGTCCATTTATGGTGTTTAGTCAGCTCTGCCTCTTGTTTTTGGCCTGTCCCAAATGTTTGGTTTGAGATTAGGTCATATCTTGTTTTTAGCTGTAATAGATTAGGGGATCAAGATTTTTCTGGGCATTTGCAAAGCACAAATATCTGTGGAGTTTGTTTCCACGCCCCAGGAAACACAACAGACCCTTGACAACGTTGGCAAGTTCTTTCCCTTTGTGTATTGTGTTCACTTGTGTGCTATTAATGGACAATGTAGATGTGTTGGAGGCTCCGTTGTGACTGAAGTGATGGACAACAGACAGAAAATGCAGATAACTACAGCTCTATTTCTGTTCTTGCAATTAGTTTAGGTAATGGACCTATTTTGATATCTAGGGAAATCATCTCACAGCCCTGGTTAAATATTTGGGACTGTGACTGAATTAACATTGTGGACATTTTTAGTTCTCCTTCTTTTTTTAATGGAAAATGTCTCATCATCATGCTTTACATTCTGCATCTTTTCACCTAATATGGACTCTGCTCTCTCAGCTGCAGGTTAATGGATCTCCTGGCTGGAAAACCTAAATAGTTTACTCTGTTTTATTATTAGATGAGCTGAGCAGATCAAACATGGGCTCCTCTGGTGACTCGGAGAAAACGATTCAGCGCTTGAACAATGAGCTTCGAGAGGCTCAGGAGCTCGCTAACGCTGAGAAGAAAAGGTACCACGAGCTCCAAGGTAACAAGAAGAATCTCAGCTGTTCAGGGTGTTGTGTACATAACATACTGCCAACTCAAAACGATACACCTTCATTTATATTTCAAAGGCGTCCTGGATAAAGAGAGGAACGAAAACAAACAACAAGCTGACGAATCTGCAAAACAAATCAAACTCCTTCAAGGTACATTTCTTTATTTGTGAATTGGAAAGAGGACTAGAACAGTGCATGTCGTCACTGCTGATCTGAATGTTGACCTGGTTTTGGACAGGCCAGCTGCAGCAGCTCCACGATGAGCTGGGCCTTCTCAGAGAGCAGGTAGACGTCTCTCGCAGTTCACAAGATGACCTCCAAGATGCACGAGATGAGGTGAAGTCACTGAAACGTGCTCTGGAGGCGGCCACTGCAGAGAGGGACCGTGATGTCACTTCAATCCAATCCAACCTGGCGGCCGTCTCAAAGGATCTGGACAAGTGGCGTCAGACGGCCAACAAGTATGAGCGAGAGGTGGACAACCTGCAGCAGGACTTGGAGCAGCAGAGCAAGCAGTGGCAGAAAACAGCAGAAATACAAGGTACTACATATATTAATTTCTGTAGTAGTTGTTGTAGAATTGCCACCTTATCGTGGTGGAAGAGTTTGTGTGCCTGAATGATCCTAGGAGCTATGCTGTCGGGGGCAATTATCATTGTCCCTGGTAAGGTCTCCCAAGGCAGATTGGTTCTAAGTGACAGGCCAGACAAAAAGCGATTCAGAAGATTTTTATGGACATGACACAACAAGGAACTCTGTGTCCCTTGCCCGGACATGGGTTACCGGGGTCCTACCCTGGAGCCAGGCCTGGGAGAGAGGCTCGTCGGCGAGCGCCTGGTGACTGAGTCTCTACCCATGGGGCCCGGTCGGGCTCAGCCCGAAGGAGCAGCATGGGTTTGCCTTCCTGTGGAGCCATAAAAGTCGGGTGCGTGATGCCATGGGCAGTGGCTGAAAGCAGTGGCTGAAGACGGGGACCTTGGCGCTCTGAACCTGGCTTACCAAAGCTGGCTCTTGGGACATGGAACATGACCTCTCTGGTGACAAAGGAGCCTGAGCTTGTGCGTGAGGTTGAGAGATACCGACTAGATATAGTTGGGCTCACCTCAACGCACAGCATGGGCTCTAGAACCAATCTTCTTGAAAGGGGCTGGACATTATTCCACTCTGGAGTTGCCCATGGTGAAAGGTGTCGAGCTGGTGTGGTTCTACTTGTAGCTCCCCAACTTGATGCCTGTGTGTTGGCGTTTTCTCCAGTAGATAAGAGGGTGGCTTCCCTTTGTTTTTGGGTGGGGGGATGGACCCTGACTGTTGTCTGTGCCTATGCAACAAACGGCAGCTCAGAGTATCCAGCCTTCTTGGAGTCCTTGGTAGGGGTACTGGAAGGTGCGCCAGCTGGGGACTCCTTTATTCTGCTGGGGGACTTCAATGCCCACGTGGGTAATAGTGTGACCTGGAGGGGCGTACTGGGAGGAACAGCCTCTCTGATCCGAACCTGAGTGGTGTTCTGTTGTTGGAATTCTGTGCTGGTCATAGTCTGTCCATCACAAACACCGTGTTCGAACAGAAGGGTGTCCATAAGTGCACTTGGCACCAGGACGCACAAGATTGTAGATTGACGATTGACTTTGTGGTTGGGTCATCTGATTTGCAGCTGTTTGTTTTTGGACACTCACTGAAGAGAGGAGCTGAGTTGTCAACCCATCACCACCCAGTGAGTTGGGTCAGATGGCAGGGAAAGATGCTGGACAGACCCGGTAGACCCAAACGTGTAGTAAGGGTTTGCTGGGAATGCCTGGCTGGAGAACCCACCAGAAAGATCTTCAACTCACACCTCCGGAAGAGCTTCAAACACATCCCAGCTGAGGCAGGGTACAGGATTCCTAGGTTTTCCAGCGACTCTGTCCACAGCTGCAAACCATGAGCAATCAGCCACCACTCCACACCTGCTGCTGATGAGGAAGGACTGCTCTGCTGAGCATGAAGCTCCTGCCAGACAATCTTCCGGTGCTGGGACATTATCTACCAACTGCGGCTTCCAAGTTCTGCTTGTATGAGTCTTCCAAGACCTCTTCGCTCCTCATGGCACTCCTGTGGATGGAAATTGTCCCTTTAAACAACCAAACAACTACATGTAATCAACAACTGTCAACCAAGAACAATCTGCTCCTCTCTGCTCCGATACTCACCTCCTCTGAATTTTCAGACTTCCTCCCACAGAAGACCTATGACTTCATCTCCTCTCCCTGGCTTCATCTACAAGACATACCAGTAGAATTAATCAACCTTTTATCAATCATTGCTGCAAACCTATCCTGTAAGAATCATCTTGTTCTGTTTCCCTTCCAGCCCTGAAACTGCCACACCTGTAAATGAATTCACTTACCTTTTTGTATGCCTGGCTCTGCGTTCATCTCATTCTGCTAACTTGGGGTCACTCTAACTGTGAACATGATACAGGGGACATTGAGTCCAAGCAGGCCATGTTCCGCACCTCAATTGATGAGGTGGCCACCTTGAACTGCGGCTGCAAGTAGTGTGTGAATCAGTCTCCTTAGCCACAGAGTTCTGATTTTAACAAAGAATGATGACAACTGTGGATAACAACGGCAATAATAGACGATCATAAAAGAGACATACAGATTTTTTTTTAATACAAATTAAAATAAGATGGCAACAAATGGCAAAAACAGCTAGACTATAAGACAAATGTAGAAAACTAAAAGCAGGAACATGTCTACATTGGTTCTTGCCAATGATGTGTTGATGTGAACTTTTTACATCCCTGTTCATCTGCTTCAAACCTCACTGCTCTTGCACAAATAACACCACCACCTTTGGTGCTTTAAAGTGGGATTTGGAAAATGGGGAATGAATGAGAAGTGAATACACACAGAAAAATTAAAAAACGTTTCTACAGTTAAACTATTTACGGTACTTAATGAGTGGGTGTATGTGTATTTGTATTTAGCATTAGCAAACATGTAATAAATTATTGTACTGATTTAATGAAAACATTAAAAAGTCATCAATGTATCTAAATCTATTGACAAACTTTGAGTCAGTCTGAATCAAGATGGCTGCCACAGCCAAGTAACTTGATCAAGCATATAAATGACTTTAGGTCCAACATCAGAGTTCATGCTCAATCATCCAGATAAAAAAATCCAATAATGGTCATCTGGACAGTTTCTTGTCTGTGGAGAGACATTTTGCCCTCTATCTGGAGGGCTTCATCAGTCTGAGGAGTCCCAAGTAAATGTTTTCCCCACTAAACAGTTCACTCCTTTAGTGGACCAACCAGTTTGTTGGTGATAAGATGGAAACTGTCTTGGATCTTGCACTGGATGATTACTTTCCAAAATGGTGATCCAGTGCACATCTACAACTGCTTAACTTTTAGATTCAACCTTAATCAAGACTACAGCCACCGCTCATCAACTTGAGAACACAAAATGCCTCTAATTCAGTTAGTTTGACAGATATGGAGTTAAAGTTTGGTTTATCTGACAGTCTGTATGTCTGGTAGCAAAGCATCTCGTGTGCAACAAAACTAATTTTAATGAACCTTTCATGAAATGTTCATTGGATGTAGATCTGTAACATAACTTTTAAAGTTAAGCTAATACAATTTGGCTGCCACTTACAATTAAACCTGAAAATTCCCCATAAAAATCCTGTCCTTTTCACCGGTCATTTCCAACTTGTACTCAGAGCGCTACGTGACATTTTTTGCTTTAACCTTTACAATCATCAATGTCTGCCTGTTAGCAAAATATACCATGAGCCATCAGACAGACTCTAATAACATTTTCAGAAAGTAATCCTTGCTTATGCTTCTGCAACTGACTGAGATTTAGAGTTAACCCAGTTTTAGGATACCTACTGTATCATGGCTAATCAACGTACACAAACATGGCTGCATCTCAGTGAAATGTACAGACACAGCTGAGCGTCATCCTCAATCCAAGCTCAGTGCATGAACGTGTCTTACATAATATGGCTGCACTGGGTTGCTGTAAAAGTCACCTTGAAATTAAATTGTTAGGCAATTTGTTTGAGCATTCTTGATAAAGTGCAATTCATAGTAATGGCCAGTAAGGACTCTCTTCATTGCACGTGCACACCGGCTGTTGAAGCAGGGCCATCAAGAATTTTATGGGTTTTGAGCCAGAGCCGTGCCCCTGCATGAATGAAAATACAGCATGGAAAGAATTTCCTGAAATGAAACTCAATCACATTAGCCTCTAAACAGCAGAATATGCATGGGAATATTCCTCTGTGAAACCTTGGGTTTGACTGGCTGTTAAAACAGCTCTGGGAAATAACAACAAAAGCCAATAAAAAGATTGAAGAAGAAAAAGCACAATACAAGAGAAGTTCTGGTGAACAGTTATGTTTGCATATATAACCATTCCCTTCAATCTGTGACACTTCAAGGTTTTTCCTTTTGTTGCAGAGGGGAAGTGGACTGACAGCCAAGGACGACGGCGGTGTTACTGATGATAGGGAGGCGGTGGCGGCTGTAATCTGTGGCTTTCCTGTTCTGACTGGTCCCTCTTGCTCAGCTAGTGTTGGGTTTCTATCCAAGCAGCTGGGCAAAAGGTACTGTGATCCTCCTCTGTCTTCTTTGAAAGCAGATAGTCAGTTTTTATCCCTTCAAATGGCCCTTATAGGACGCCAGTGGCCTCTATGAGAGGAAGATGTCCCTGTTACGAATGTCTGAAAAATCAACATTCCCACAGAGAGAGGTGAGCGTCTGCAAGGGGATACTGGCAGCAGGTCAATGCAGCAACAGAGGAAAGGAGAAAGTCTGGCAAGTGACTATGAAGGTCCTGAACCCACGTGGGAACACAGGATGTTGTCGGTGTGTGGGGAAATGTGTCTGACTGAAACAGTGGGAAGAACTCAGGTACGAGTTGAAAAGCAAATGTTTTCAGTTCAGACGAGTTGTTCTGACACACCCTGTCGGCTCCCAGCTCTTGAAGCAGCTTTCCTTCTTGGGGAGGAGTGAGGCTAGGTGATGCATTGCTCTTACATCCATCTGTAATGCTTCTCTGAAGCATTACAGGTCTCTGTTGTAAATGAGTCCACAGGGCTCAATGAGACTAACCTGTATAAATAAAGGTTGAATGACTTTCACCTTCCCCCACAGAGGAAGTGGGGAACCTTAGGAAGGGCCCTGACCGTGTGTTAATTGGGACTTTTCATCAATCTTCACTGATCTGTTTTCTCTTGATCTGGGAAGGCTGAGGTAAATGGTTTCCCTGTGTTTTGTCTGGCCACACAGATACTGGAAAATAGTTCTGCAGTGGGTTTTGCTTGGCTAAGCAGCCCTGCATGTTTCATTTGGAGTTCACCACTAAAGGATGAGTAGTGCAGCTTGACGGGAGTTGGCACGAGGCCATCAGAGGCACTAAAGTTCAAGATGCAAAAGCACAGCCTGTGTTTACTTCAGAGCTTTTAATCCTCCAGGTTATATCCAGAAGGGTCAAACACATTATTTAGCCGTTGTTGAAAAGATAGTTCAGGCATTTTGATATAGAGCATGACTTTTTTCATCTTTGAAGTGTCTCTGAAATCAGGAGCTTCTGATGCTGACGACATGCTCATGCACTTAACATACAGGCTTGATTATTGCAATGTATTTTATGCCTGTTGTTTAAATACCGTCCCTATATTAAAATCCTCCCTTTGATCCAGAGCCTGTGATGGACTTGTCCCGGGTGTCCTCCTCCTCTCGCACTGTGACTGCTGGATATGAGCGCCAGTGGCCCATGTGACCCAAAAATAACAAAGCAGGTAATGATGATGGATGGATGCATAGATGGATGCGTAGATGGATGGATGATCCAGAGCACTGTGGTGAGAGTTCTGACAGGAACAGCAAAAGGGGGGACACATTTCTCCTTTTACCTTCAAGCCCCTCTGCTCTGGAAACTTCCTGTTTGTGTGGACTTGCTGCCTCAATTTGTTTTTATAGAACTAAACTCTAAACTTATCTCTTTGAAACATTGAGGATCCTGATAGTTCATGTTCCTCCTCTCTTTTCCTTTAGGAGGAGCTGTGGGCTGGCAGGTTCCCTGTTCTGTACTTCCTCATGCCACTTCCTGTTCCCCCAGTCTCACCTGTGATTGTGAACAATCCTCCATCAACCCACCTGCTGTAGAAAACCAGCTCAATTCTCAATGCAAAGCTGAATTTTCCTATCGCACCAGTAAAGTCTGTGTCCAAATTTTGTGAACAGTCTTTGACTTTTTATGATATAAAGTTTTTGTTCATTAAGCTATTATTAAACTACATAATTATTTCCATTTACCTGTACTCATGCCTTTTACATTCAGAGTTAATTGTGATTTCATTTGGACTGATGGATTGGACAAATCTATTTTCGCTCTGGATACTTCTGATTACTCAAACAAGCTGGTAATATTTGTCAAGAAAACATTCACTGTACTAAACGTACAAATTAACAGACAAATGTACTCTAGTAAAAGTAGAACTACCACATTAATGTTTGTACTTAAGTAAAAGTAAGTGCTTCTTAAAATACTTAAAGTATTAAAGTAAAAGTACTTGCTGAATGTATTACCTAATGCAATGATCTACTGAATATACATCATTGGTCCAGCTCTTCTTGGAGGCGAGTCTAACGTTACCTGACCACTTTACCTGCCCACCTTTACAGACTCAAGAATTAAAAAAAATATTGTCTACATTGTCATTCTGTTATAGTTGAAGGTTTTGTAGCCTGTAATGCTTATCAGACGTTTTTTTTTTTCTTGATGAGCTTATACTTTCTAGCTTTCCAAAGATCTCAGTATCTTCAATGAGAAGACAGTAAAGAGATCTTCATGTCCTTTATTTAGATTTGCTGCATACTCCTCCAGTGGTTTGAGGGAAGACAAAAGTGGGCATGAGAAATGAACAAGTCAGCAAAATTCAACCTTCTGTGACTTTACACCAAGATTAAATATTTCTACTGAAAACAGAAAAACCTGCAGTTTCCTCCGTGAGAGGAAAAACAGTCTTTGAGCTGTGATCGTGGCGGTGCTGAGGTGGCTGAAACAGGAACCCAGAGGTCTTTATGACTGTTCTGGATCCAGAAAAAGAGCGTCTGCTTTTATTTCTCTCACGGCTGAAGACCAAACCGTGTGAGCAGAGTGTGCTCACCACAACCAAATAAAATGCAGGATGTGTTTGTCACACAGGTTAGGCATTTTAATAGAGCTGCAGGAGTTCTTCACGTTCTTGCTGCAGCATAAAGAAAAGATTTGCAACAATGTTTTTACTTGCGTTCATGTGCACGTTTGCATTTGCCTGTCTGCTAGCAAAGATCCTCACAAACCACTAAATGGACTTTAGTGAAACTTTCAGAAAGTAACAATTTGATCTAGCAATTAAATTTTGCAGTCAGTCCCATTGAAGATGGCCGTCACAGCTAACTGAGCTCAAAATTTTAGATTAAAATCAAAAATCTTTCTTCTGTTGTGACATTTAAGATTTATGAGTTTTAACAGAGTGTACAGACTGTGCCATAATTTAGGTGAAATATCTGAAGAGCAACAATGGGATTTACCTGGATTATTGAGCATGAACTTTGATGTCTGAAGGCATTTCAGTTTT
>JARVGV010000111.1:6947840-6965508 GCA_031762435.1 Hypsolebias longignatus
ATAATCACTTTCCATTTAATATTTCGAAATAAAACCACCCCCCCCCCCCCCCAAAAAAAAAAAAAAAAATCCGATCAAAGCGCATGCACATTTCAAATAACATGGTCTTTTTTCCCTCAGTGCTACTTTTAGCAGTCACGGATCCGACAGAGGATGACATCATCATTGGGATTTTTCCCTACAACCATTGATGAAAACCCCGTAGTAGCCTTATAGTACATGGCCACGGCACATTCTGTGACTTTGGCAATCAATCCCACATTATAGTCAGATTGAACACCATGTCCACATAGTTCGAGGACATATCACAACATCCGGACTGAAAACTTACTTAAGCACGAATGATGCCACACTATTTTACTACTATCATGCATTGAAGCACGGCATCCTTCAGCGTTACAACTGGATTAAAGACCCGTCAGGCACGATGTCTTTTGTCTTTCTGTGCAGCTGGAGCTCGTTTATTTTTAATTTAATTGGATTTAACGCCGGAGCGTCCTCGCAAATTTTTACGATGATTTTGGTTTGCGTAAGGAGACTTACCCTAAAATGATCAATTCTCCGTATTTCACCGGCTCTTTAACGGGCACGTCGTCGTCTCCGTCGTTTTTCGGTGAATTCATCAGACTGAACAGCTCCGAAATGGTTTAAAATCCGAAAAGAAATGGGGGAAAACCCGAACGAGTCCAGTGGGAGAGAAGATGTAGTCAGCGGTGAGATGAAACAATGCTAACACTCGGAAACTGTAGAGAAGGGGTTTTGGGTTGCAAGTCTCATCAAAGTTTGGGCACACTTGAAGAAAGTTTCCCCAGACTTCTCGGCGTTTGTTTTATAGCTTTAATCCCGTAAATTAATATGTTTTTTGTCCGTAAAAAAACCAGAGGGAAGCTAGTTTGTATCGCGGTAAATCTGTTCAGTAGCATAGGGTACAACAACGGCTAACGGCGGGGTGTAGAACGTACCAACATTTTTCGAGGGGAGTGGTCGTTTTCAAATCCTACCAAAATATTTGTCAAGACTACATATATGATCAAAAATGAGTATTTTATTATTTTAAAAAGACTAAAATGTAAATTTGAGCTTGTATAATTAAAAATTTAATTACTGTATTTTAAATGGTGAATGCCTTTAACTATGTACTCCCCCCGGGGATGTGCAAATGGACGAGTCCATGATGAGACGCTGGCTCCCACTGATAGATTAAACTGGGGTTTGCAAATTCACAGGAGGTATCAGTAAATCTGTAGGCATGTGGAGGCATCCTGTTGTATTTAAAGTAATAGACCAACTCTGTTCCATTTAATATGTGGATATAGTGTGCCACTAGTCGTATGGCTCATTATAGAGTCTGACGTAATGAGGTTCTTGAGGGGGAAGTGAAATGGAGGCAAGATGTGGGTCAGCAGACAGTACCTCATCTCTGCATTTCATATGAGAGCTGAGGCCCATTGGAGCCTGCAAGTGCATTAAACACCCATCTGATATGCAGCTCTTCTCACAAAGTACTGTATAGTAAAGTACAATGTTGTGACCACATGAGGGCAGTGCAGGGGCAACAAGCTAGTCAGGATGCTTTTTGCACTTTGCAAACATGTCCAGTGGACATGGAAAGTCTACACACCACTGTTAAAAAGCCAGGGTTTTGTGATGTAAAAAGTTGAATCATGATATCTTTATTTTTCCATCTTTACTGGGGACCCATCCTGTGCAACTCTATTGTGGTGAAAACTACAAAACTCCAAGATGTATGCACATACTTTCACACACTGATAATTTACTGGAGCACCTTCTGATTTAATTACTGTCTTTATTTATCTTAGGAGCACTCTGTCAAGTTAAATGGCTCTGATTGTGACCTTAAACGATGGACTGTGAGGCAGAGAACGCCTTACTCAAACAGGAAACCATCCAGGCTGAGATATAGTATATTTCTCAAAAGCATGTGAAAAAAAAGTGCTTCTGATAAACCCCGTAGTAAAATTTTTCCAAAGATGTGTTTAGTTTAGAAACAAGACATTACCAAACGAACGTCAAACCCACAGTGAAACACTTACTTGTTTTTTTTTTTTGCGGAAAAGGTAAAACAACAGCTAAAATGTATAAGTTCCAGATGATTTGTCAGCAAAACAAAAACGGAAACAGCAGGTTTTTGTGTTTTCTGTTTATTTCTACATTTTGTTTTCTATTTTACTGACGTGTTCTCTGTTTTTTGGTTTAGGTTTCAAATTGTTAAAACCATTGACTGACCCTTTGGAGGCCCAATATGAAATATATGACAGAAATATGTGACACACTCCATTAGGTAAGCTGATTTTTCTTTTTGTCTGGTGTTTTGCTGCCAAGGACCACACTTTAAAGCATTTCCTGCAGGCTTTTTGAACAGAACACTGTCAGTCCCTTCAGTCTTCAGCTGCTTTTATGTGAAACAGTAGCTGTAAATGTGATCTGGTGGTACATGAGCTTGTGTGCAGCACGAGGCAGAAAGATGCTTTATAATCCTCCGCATCAGTCTGCAGTGTGTATATGTGTTTTAATCCTTGTGATCAGACTTATTGAAAAGTTGTAAAATAGTTCCTTTAAAAGCTTACAGGCACAACTCCCAGAAGCATGGCAACACTTTCTAAATTGAAATTAGAAACCACTCACTCACACATTTAATTAAAATAACTGTGCAATGACCCATGAACAAGCCAAATAAGTGTTCACACTTTTGTGAATGGGATTTGTACAGAAGGAATCCATTCTGTTTCCCATTGTGCATCACAAGTTCTTCTTCCAGCATAGTTTTCCTGTGAGATACTGCATAAAAACTGGACAGGCCAGATGTTATGAGTGTGCATTTCTTTTTTTTTTTTTTTTTAACCTCACTTTGGAACTAAGGCCATTCACTCTGTTGCACTACAGTCACTGTCTCCTTCCTCTGGTTTTTTTTTTATTTGTCTGTCCACTTTTGGCTATATTTAGCATAAACTGTTAAACTAATCCTCCAGTAATGCTTTTTGTTCACTCACTTTATGGGTCTAATAACCCATCCGCAGGACAAAGATCCAATTTGGACAGCTGCTGTTCCTGTATTTGTCTTGACTTTCCAGGAATTTCAAGTATGCTGTGAATGATTGCAACAGATTTTCTGCCTAATTAACTGTTGTTTGCACTAGTAACTTTTTAGCTATTCATTGAAAACTTTGTTACATGCAGTATTTCAAAATGAAATAGCAGGAAGGATTTATCGCCCTGCTGAAAGACATTTAGCAAAACTGATGTTGTTACAAAATAACTCTGTTAACCCAAAGCTTTTAACAAAAGTCTTACACATTTGTGTGCAAAGAGTGTGTGTGTTAGGGATGATTCTCTGTTATAACACCAAATTTTAGATCAGTATCAGCAAAATGGACTGAATTATTGCAGTTTTTGTTTTTGCAAAGGCTGATTAGCTGTGGCAGCCATCTTGAATGGGCTGACTCACAAAGTTAATCCGTTACTAATGGTTACTTTCTAAGAGTTTTGTTTGAATCTGTCCAGTGGTTCATGAAATATTTTGCCAACAGACAAATAAACACACGCATGCGCACACAGGCGAGTGTATTAATTCAGTTCAATTCAACAATACTTTATTAATTCCATAAGGAAAATTAATTGCTGATGTAGCTCATCCTGGTTTCTTTAGAATTGATATAGATGCGATGGCTTTGGGCAGGAAGGATCTCTTGTAGCAGTCCATTCCACAACAGATCCAAAGAAACTGGTTGCAGATGCCAATCCGTCCACCCAGACTCAGCAGATCTCTCGGTCCTCTTGGACAGCAGGACTGTCTGAATGTCGAGCAGAACTCCTCCCAGAGTGATGGCCATTTCTCCCAGCAGCCTGCCGAGCTCCTCGTCACCGTGGACTTAACTGCAAGTGTCGAGGGACAAACTAGGTCCTCCCACTGTCACAAGCTACTGTTTCTCGCTACCTCCGAGATCTTGGTGGTCAGGCACTTGGGCACCCACTCCAGGTAAACGGAGATGCATCCACGGCACCTCCTTTTCAACTCATTTGGAATTTGGGGCTGTAGTTGAAGTATTATTTGAGCTTTTGATATTTTAGTCAGCAGCTCCCAGTTGTAGAAAACCACCTTGTTGTTATGGTTACGCATTAAAAACAAATGTTCCAAAGTAAAAAAAAGGTTTCAATAAAAATCCTTCCAGCGGCACTAATACCGGAGGAAGTAATCATCCGAAAAATGTGATTCACATCCAGAAAAAAAAGTAATTAAAGTTTTCAAAAGCAGTATCTCTGAATGAACGTAAGAGAGCTACTCCAACATGCAGCCACCTTGAGCAGTGCAATTCTAGAATTTTATGCCTTTCAGCAGCAAATGATAACATCATTCTGACCAAATCAACTACTGTACAATTCCAAAAACAAGCAACAAAACAAGCCTGTCTGAGCAAATCATTAGTCACAATGTTCTTCCTGCAGCCGACACCTTAGTTATGTCAGGATGAAAACTAGAAGCAGCAGATTTGATTGAGAGCCATAATGTGATAAATTTATCTCACTGACTTATATATCATGAAAATCCAATAACATTGTATAAACAACATACTCAGTGTGCTGCCTAAAGTGGAGCTCAGGTAGAATGATCATTTCACTGATTCATACAGTATCTATACTTTGTATATTTTTAATTCAAAAGAAACAACTGCAACAAAGCATACATACATGTCAATGCAGAAATAATCTTAGAAACTAGGAGTATTTAATCCACAAACTGGGAGTTGCATCTGATTACAGTGTGTGGTCTCAGGTACAGTTCAGTGTGATGATGGATTTGAAACAGAATCATTTTGTTATGTTGGAGAATGCAGGATGTGTTCTGCTTTCAGAGAGATGTGGCTGCTAGAGCAACAAACTGCTCCTTAATGATGTTTTGTGCAGCCTTTACAACTCTCTGCAGCGCCTTTTCATCTGCAGCGGAGCTGCATACCATGTCATGATGTCACGAGTGAGGACACACCCAGCGATGCAGAAACAGAAGGACAGCAGTAGTTTGAAGTCGATTTTCCTCAGATTTCTAAGGAAAGGGGCGGCTGTGGCTGAGTGGTTAGAGCGGTCCTCCTCCAATGGGAGAGTTTGGGGTTCGATTCCACCAGCAGCCACATGTTGAAGTGTCCCTAGGAAAGACACTGAACACCTCATTGTCTCCAGTGTGTCCCATTTGTGTATGAACGAATGTGATCTTAAAGCACTGATTAGTCTCTAACTTTGTAGAGATTTAGTAAAGAGCTGTATGAATGGGTAAATGAGGGCACAGACTGTGTTGTAAAGCTCTTTGAGTATCTTGATTAGATAGAAAGGCACTATATAAGTACAGTCCATTTACTATTTAAATGCTGTGTACGTTTTCCTTTTTTATAAGACAGTGTTACCCTGACATGTCCACTGGAGTATATGTGTGTATGTCTCCATTTAAGTTCAGTGGCAAATAAATATTTGGTTTATCTCCTGGTTTTAAATTTAGAATCCTTTTAGTTTTTTCAGGCCTAGCTGTTTAAGTCTGTCAAACTTTGACCTTGCTCTTTGTGGACAGACATATTTCCCCAATGATCAATCCACTCACTTGTATTATATAAACTTTGAGAACTAACCATTAGTTTATATGATCAGAAAACATACCATTGTATTTAGACAGAGACAATAAATTAGGACTTAAAATACAGCCCTGTGGGACACCTGTACACAGTTTTATTTTTTTATTTTATTTTATTTTTTGTAACTTGATGTTCAGGATGGTGCAGCATGGAGGGCAATAAAGAGAACACTTTCCTATTGGTTCTGTTTAAAAACAGATGAAGGTCCAGATGAAGATTGTTATAGCCTCATACCATTTGTTTGTCTTGCTTGTCTCTGTGTCCCTGTGATGGACTTGTGACTTGTCCAGAGTGTGTCCTGCCTCTGCCCAGTGGACATCCCTCTGCATCCTGGTTGGATTGTTTGCCTCCTACTCCTCCAACCACAGAAGAGGCTTGTCTATTCAAGTCCAGCCCTCCTCTTGATCAAGACTGAGCAGTTTGCCATTTTATACTGTATGGGTGTCTTGTCATTGTAAAAAGTTTGCCCATGGCTTAGTTTGATTCTGCCATGTCTCTGAAAGGGTTGTGGCCAAGATTTTGATTTTGAGGTCTGGTTTTTTTGTGAGTTCATGGTTAAAGCAATTGTGTAAGTTTGTGAAGGCAGGCTCAGAAGTCTTGAAGAAACAGTTTGGTTATTTTTGGTTTAAGGCTAAAATCTTTGCATTTTGGTGATGTGTTTGTTTAAAAGGGTTGCCTCATTTAAATTTCATCCAACTTTGTTTTTTAAACCAAGGATGTGTCATTTTGTTTGACATTTGTAAAACTAGTTGAACTCAATTGTTTGACTTTTTATTTTGCTCGTACAGGTATATTACTTTTGTTAGAAGTTATGTTTGTAAACCACAATTATTTAGTATGTTAAAAGTAACATCTTTTTTTTTTATCTTAATTTGTTCAAACTTAACTGGCCAAATAATAAATCACTTTTAGTAATCAAAACCTATTTCCACATACAAAAAAGGTTACCAATAAAACAATTTTTGTATTATACCTGGATGATTGAGCTTACATCCCCCCCACCTTTTATGGTTTTAATGTTGTCTCCTCTTGACCTGGCTGAGCTGGATCTTAACAAAGAGGGACAGGACTTGAAGTTTCTTAAAAAAAAAAATGTCTCAATACACAATTTCTTATCAAGGTTCAAGTACCTTTATGTTGTCATTCTCATCACGGTACATGATGTGGAACAAAACTGTGTACCCAAGGTCTCACTTACACCCCAAAATAGCAAAAATAATAATATAAAGCATAAAAAGAAACAGTATTTAACATATATGCTAAACATTAATAATGTAAAATAATACGTATACTAAACAACAGCCTGAATATGAGTCTGTGGTGAGCAGATGGGTATGAATACAGCAGCTTAAAGGCAAGAAATCAACAGCCCAGATAAAGTGACAAATCATCAAAGTGGTATTACAGTGATTTATTTTACAGTGATTATCCTGGTTAGGGATTCAAAAGTCCAACAGCTGTAGACAGGATCGAAGCTGTTTATTAGTCTGGTGGTTCTACACTTAATGCTCCTTAGCCGCATTCCTGAGGGGAGCAGGGCTTTTTGCCCTGTGCGTGTCCTTACATAGAGAACTTCACTACTTGATTTTTCATGTGAAAATTAAAGTGCCCTGAGACAACTTTGTTGTGATATGCCGTTATATAAATAAACTGAATTGAAATTTAATTGAATGAGTGTGGTCCTTCATGATGCAGGTGGCTCTCTTCCTGCATCTGGAGGTGTAAATGTCTGTGATGGTGAGGAGACTGACTCCAACATCTTCTGTGCAGCCTTCACCACTCTCTGCAGAGCTTTTCTTTCTGCAGCTGTGCAGCCTCCATGCCACACGTTGATGCTGGAGCACAGGATGTTCTCCATTGCACACCTGTAAAAGGAGGTGAGGACTGAGCTTCTCAGACCAGATCGTCTCAGCCGCTTGAAGAAGTAGAGCCTCTGATGAACTTTCTTGATCAGGCTGGTGGTGTTGTCCCAGCTGAGGTTGTCGTTCAGGTGCACACCCAAGTACCCAAGTAAACTTTTCCACTGAAAACCGTTTGTCCATATGCAAAGTTATGTTTGAATAAAGTTTGACGGATTAAAAGCAGGTGCTTGACATTTTAATTTTTTGGCTGACCTTTTATTTATTTTTTACCATTCATGAATTTTAGAACATTTTTTTAAAACTTCTTTTTATACTTTTTAATTTTTCTGTCAATGTCAAACTGCAGGATGGTCAGAAAATGCCTGAAAAGTAAAAAAGATGAGGATATAAAGTTTAAGACTTATGAATGAACGATGTGGAGCACACAGCTTAAAAAGACCGATATATAACACAATGAGGAACATTATTCTAATGTTTACACAAAAGTGCATGAAATGGGAACTCAGGGGAAGATCCTACAGTCTTCTATGAAATATCAAATTAATTTCATGACATGCTGCCACAATAAGCTGAGAAATGAGTCTTGGCTGAAGTGAGCTGGAAAACTATACTTCACCCTCTGAGCTCCCAGCAAGAAATGTATATTATTATTTCTGAAAGCTTTTCTATAAATTCATTAAATAATGCAACATTAAAGGTTATTTTTGGTGGATATGAACTCAAATGTCTCAGTTGTTTGGCTTTAACAGTACAGACATTTGCAGTAAGTATAATTATTAAGTTTATTCAGTTAAAATAATGCAGATTCATATAAATGGTACTTTAAAATACTTGAATAACAGAGAAAAGTAAAATAATTTGTTTCCATTGTGGACCAACCAATAAGGAATAAAAAGCAGGTGCATAACCTTTAAAATGTCTCTCTTTTTTATCTTGAATTTTTAACATTTTTTTAAAGAACATTTATATCGCTCTGGAATAATAACCCAGTGTGGTGCAATATAAATATTTCAGATGTTTATATCTGTTAAGCAACATGATGTAAAATATGATTGGCAGAGGACGGCCAGAGGCAAATCCAGAGTCCTGGAATGATGACAGAATGTTTATTCAGCTGGGCTCCTATGAAAAGTCCGTGGAATTCCTCAGCAGATGGTTTGGGTGAGAGCGTCAGGTTTACAAAAATTCTCAGGCGTGCTGAGATAAGACGGCCTGTCAAGGCCAGTCGGGGAGCCGAATGTAAGATAAACACGATTGTTTTGGGAACAGGCAGAACTTTAATGACATCTACCTTCAGTCTGTGTTGGTCCACTTGATTTATTGTAAAGTGAGAGTAGGTAGTTGAATCCCTTTGGATTGAATCCACATTTTAAAATCAAACCAACATTTCTGAACTATCACGCAATCAAAGAAAAGATGTTCCAGGTTATCATTGTCTCACAAAAAAAAAAAAAAAAGAAAGCACCATGCAGTGTCTATTTTTAATTTTGTCTTTAGAAATTCCTGTAGGATAAATTCTATTTAAGATTTTAAATTGAATTTATTTGGCTGCCACCACAGCTAATCCACGTCATATTAGCCAAAACAAAATGGCTATAATCCAGTGAACTTCACAGATATTGAGCTAAAGTTTGGTGTGGTGGCAGCTGAGAGTCATCCTCAATACGTAGGCTGAGCTCGAAATCTCGCGATACAACACGAGATCGCGCATAACGTTAATTTTAGCCCTTTTAGGGGCTAAAATAAATTCCATCGTCTTAACCTAAAGTGGGCCATGAAACAGCGGCGGGTGATATGCATTCATGCAAGGAATGTTAGGCTGAAGTTTTACTTGAAGATCTGTGTTCGACTAAATAAATGCTTCAGAGCTTCCACAACAAATCGTGTAAAAAGAGCCGCAACGCGGAGCCATAATAGCGAATTTTGAAGCGGTGGTTAAAAAAAGAAAAAGAAAAAAGAAAGAAACAAAAAATAAAGAGAAGCTTCGTTCATTTTCATCTTTAGGTTGCGCTCAGGAGCGGCGGGCTGCATTACGTAAGACAGCTGTGGTGAGGAAGGAGGAAACAAGTACCAGTGTAACGGAAGTGGTACTGCCCTGAACGCTGAGCGAGACGGAGGCTGAATCGTCCAGAGAGAGAGAAAAAAGCAGGATTAAAAAAAACACCCATATTGTAAGTGTTCAAACCTCACGCGCCGGAATATCGCACGGTAAAACGACCTTTTCACTGGCAGCTCGGCGTCAGGGGAGCTGTTTTCCTCGTGTCCGCCCGTACGCCGTTATGAAGCCATCATAACCGAGAGGCGAACCGTTAGCAGCTAATCGACGGCGGATTCCGTGACACTTTGTTCTGACAGGCTCCGCAGCCTGGGCGGGCCTCGGTGCAGCTGTGACACACAAATTTACAGCACTTGACGAAAAATATGCCGCGCCTGGCCCCGGCTCGTTCAGTCGTGTGTAAATGATCGCTCCGTTGTTGTCACGGTCGTGTTTTATTGAGTAAATGTGGCGGTAGATTTTTTTTCAGTCTGGCCTGCAGATGGATGGGAGCTGCAGCCAGACGACGATGGTTAGCATTCGTGTTAGCTCAGCCCGTTCGCTATCACGACCGATTAGCATCCTGCACGTTTCCCGGCGACGTGGAGGCACACCTTCAAATGCTGTTTGTTAAAACATTTGAAGCAGTTTAGTCCTATTTGTCAATTTATTTCTAACGTTTAGCTGTAAAAATGCATCAGGTAGCTAGCAGCTAGCAACCTCAGGGGAGGGCGTTAAGCTTCGGTGGGTTTTAGGATTGAGAGGTGATTAAATTAAAACAGAAAGAGTCAGGACGATTATCATGTGCGTTATTTTACTATCACTCATAATTTCTGATTCTGTTGATGTAAACACATCCAGGGAACATTTGGACGTAGAGCAGATTGGAAAGCTATCCATTAGCTAGCAGCTAACCTGTGTCGGCTGACCCAGTTGCCAAAGGGCCCGGTTCAGAACCTGTGCTCACTTTCAGCTCAGGTGGATTCTGTTTATTCAAGAATCGCAACACCACAACATTTAAACCACAAAAATAGGGTTATAACCTGGACTACAACATGTTCTTTAAAATACATTTTTAAAGCATTTAAGGCAAGAAACCGATACAATAAAATAAGATTAAAACTAGTCAGAACAAAAGAAAGAAGGGTTCTGAAAGACAAACTCTTACAGAAGGTGATTTTTAGCTGTGATTTTAAAACTTTTAAATCTTGCCGTTCAAACTTCTACATACAAAGCATCAAATACACACTATGTGTGATTTTAGTCCAGAGCAAGTAACAGAAAGTGTGTAAGTTCACTGATACAAACATGAGCCTGATTACTTGTTTCAGAAACAAACAAAACATGGTTTTGAATTAAAACTTATATGAAGCAAATGAGGTCTGAGGTGAGATGGGGTCTCGGTGAGTACCGTAGTAGTCCTGCAGCAGAGCTTTGGATCCTCTGAAAACAGGAAATAAGTCTTGGGTTGCACAGAAATAAAGAGAGTACCGTAGTTACTGTAATGACAGCAAAGCATGGATTCCTATTTTGAATAGAACATCTAACGGTGTGTTATTCAATATGCAACTGTGCTTGTTGGGTGAAGATATCTAAACAGTAAACCTAACATGTTTGTCAAATACATATTGCTGGACAAAAATTATGTAGAAAAGTTATTCTTAGTTAGCCTTTCTTAACTAAAGAGTTGATGTAAAAATCAAAACATCAGTGTTACTGTGATCTGGACTGAATAAAAGTGCGTCCAATTGCTAACTGTGAATCAAACAGTTGTGTACATTCACCAAGGTTAAAGGTCAGATCAAGATGTTTATCACCTTAACAAAAAATTGTAACAAATGGGTCAAAGAAAGCAGAACAAAATAAAACGGGTTCAAGTGGAGACCCTTGAGGCAACCCGCACTTTGACTTAGGTAAAACTAGAACTACACCAGAAATCTTAATTAATTTTTAATGTGTTGGTGTGAACAGTAGTGTCAAAGATAACACTAGAATAAAACTGACATGTTGTCACAAATAAAGTTCTGTAGAAATCTTTAATAGCCTTTTTAGGTGCAGTGTTTCAGATGGACATGTGTCCAAAATGTAATTTCCTTTTACTGCTCATACACGTTTTAACATTTTTTTTTTAGAAATGAACCCACTTATAAACTCAGCTCTAGATCAGATTTCTCAAACAGGTTTAACAGAGGCCACATAAAAATCTGGAACAATGCCATTAGAGGGATATAACCTAGTAAATAAAACCAAGTTGTTTACTTGAAAAGAACAACAAATTCTCTCTTTGCCTTCTCTAATCCTGTTTTATTCTGTTTTCTTCCAGTCTAGAAAATGGATAAGAACGACCTGGTACAGAAGGCCAAGCTTGCTGAGCAGGCTGAGCGTTACGACGACATGGCTGCAGCCATGAAGGCTGTGACAGAGCAGGGGGCTGAGCTGTCAAACGAGGAGCGCAACCTTCTCTCCGTTGCCTACAAGAACGTGGTGGGAGCGCGCCGCTCGTCCTGGCGCGTCATTTCCAGCATTGAGCAGAAGACCGAAGGCAACGACAAAAAACAGCAGATGTCCCGTGAATACCGGGAAAAGATAGAAACCGAACTGCAGGAAATCTGCCACGATGTGCTCGTAAGACCATTTTTGTTATTAATTTGTTGGTCCTCCAAACAGTCTGAATTTGTAGAGTTTTCAAGGGAGTGGTGGTTCGTAGATCTGCAGTTTTATCACCAAACTAACATGTGTGATTGTTGTTTTCAGGGGTTACTGGACAACTATCTCATTGCCAACGCGTCTGCTGCTGAAAGCAAAGTGTTCTACCTGAAAATGAAAGGCGACTATTATAGATACCTTTCTGAAGTTGCATCTGGAGAATCCAAGAAGAGTGAGAACACCTTTGATTAAATAAATGCCTAAATCAATTCCTAACCTATAATAGCAAAATATATATATTTTTTATAAGAATGGAAATGAGCCGTGCCTTCTCACCACTGTTTTCATGCTTTTGGTTTAAATTCAAAATAAAACTAGTCAGAAACTGTAACAAGTAGCATCTAAAAATCTGTCTTCTCAAGGCGTGAAGTGAAAGCAGATTTAAAAGCACAGTTTAAACTTCAGCTGAATGTTTTTTGTTTTCTGACTGATTAACGTGTGAGGCATCTGCTTGCAGACAAGTTCATCCAGACTGATCAGCATGTTGCTTCGCTGTCGTCGTGTGGCGCAGATCAAAGCATTTGTTAAATGAGTTGTGTTCTTATGTCCACACAGCGACAGTGGAGCACTCCCAGGATGCGTACCAGCAAGCTTTTGACATTAGCAAGGGGGAGATGCAGCCGACGCACCCCATAAGGCTTGGCCTGGCCCTCAACTTCTCAGTGTTCTTTTATGAAATCCTCAACAACCCGGACAAGGCCTGCAGCCTGGCTAAGACGGTATGAAGTGGAAAATAAAGGCAGCAGCTGTAGTCGCCTTGCAGAGTATTTCTATAAATTACACAGAGCAGGAATAGGTTCATGCAGGAAAAGAGCAGTAGTTTGGAGTACGACTGTATGTAAAGGTTAACGGTTTTCTCTTTGTAGGCATTTGATGAAGCAATTGCTGAACTTGACACTTTGAACGAAGATTCCTACAAAGACAGCACCCTGATCATGCAGCTACTAAGGGACAACCTGACTGTGAGTGCCATGCTTCTCATAGTTTGAGACTCGTTTCTCCTGTTTTTTTAAAAAAAAATGTATTTATAAAAATGTTCAGGAAGTCGTAACAGTCTCCCCTCTTTCCCCAGCTGTGGACATCGGAGAACCAGGCAGATGAGGGAGAGACTGGAGACGGGGAAAACTAATGGAATTGCACTGTTAATCCACCTACACTCTTATCTTAAACACAGACAGCTTATATACATCCCCCCCCTCCCTCCACTCCATCAGCCCCTCCCACTTCTGTATGACAAGCAGCCTGAATTGCTCCTGACCAACTAGTTTACCCCTCTCAGTTCACTGTGAGGTGACAGGGTAATTTTCAGTTGTTAGCAGATTCAGTCACTCTGTGGAAACATGTCGTATTGATTAGTGAGTCCATGTTGCTGTTGTTTTGTCAGCTTTGTGTGTAGGTCTGTATGTAGCGAGTGAGCCGTGTGCGAGCGGATGTGTAAGATTGTGTTCTGGGTGGGGGGGAGGGAGGGGTGTTGTGAATCCTAATCGTCCTTCCAAGTTCCTTTGTCCCAGTTAGTTCGGTGTGCATTTGTCATTCCCTCTCCCTCCTTTTGTTATTTTTGTTACTTCTTTGTGATTCCTCATGATATTTACAGGTTTTATTGTATGATAATTGAAACAGGCAGTTGATTTCCACCAAACACTGTGATGGTAGGCTTTCCATTCGCTTCACGACCCCAGAACAGTTTTGTTTTTGAATTTCCAGACACGTACAATCCCGTATTCAGTTAACTGCAATTCTGCTGTGGGCTCATACAGAAAAGGAGGCGGGCTGTATTGTGACACTGACATCTTGGTGTAGTGCTCCTTCAACCATGTTCACCAAGTCCGTTTAAAGTTCGATGGGACCCCGAAATTATCATGTTAGGTTTGCTCAGACATAAAGACATTCCGCATTATTAGGCTTTTGGGAACAGCAGTGCTCCTTATTGTTTTTTTTTCTTTTTTTTTTTTTTAACTAACTATAGATTGTCATTGTAGTTTTCTCACTGTTCTGGTGCTGCTTGATCTCAGTACAATGAAAATCGTATGCGTAAATGTGGTTTCCATGTATTTTGCAAGATTTGACTATCATCTGTATGTAAAACCTAAAGTAACCTTTTATTGATGTTAACTGAAAATGTCTTGCCACACTGTATCAACCCTGCTTGCAAAATATTCCTCTTAAAACGGTTTTCTTCGAGACGATTTTGTGCCTGGCTTTCTCTTGCATTTTCCTTTTAGGTAGCAGCATCTGCTTGTTTGAAATCTCACGGATTGATTTGAGACCACAAATGATAAATCTTTAGCCTTTTTTATTTTTATTTTTTTTTACCCAGGTTTACTTGGCTGTTAAATATAGCTGGTGAGAATCCCTCACAAACAAAATCAGGTATCTTAGAAGGTGAAAAAGAAGCTCAGTGTCACAATACCATGTATCACCACTACATTCCACATTACTGTAGTTGAAGACACCATTCCACGTTTTAGCTGGCGGTCTGTTTACTCTGACATTGCTCCAATTAATTAAAATCTTTTGTTGGAAAAAATAAATAAAATAATAAGTCAGTTCATTATTATGCTTGATGAAAATGCAGTTAGTGAATGTGGAACGAAGCCTGTCTGTATATCAGGTATTTACTTGCTTTGTTTTTACTGACAAGTCTTATGGCTAAAAATTTGCTTCTGTAACAGTCTATTACCCAGTGCACACACGTGGTTGTGAAAATTTAGATTAGCTATAAAAAGCAGTGACGACATGGAGATAAACAATGGTTGGTGTAATTCTAGCTTTGTGTTTATGTATCTTAAAACCATTCTAGTTTCACTATACATGTAAGAAATAGGAAAGTGTCAAAGACCATTCAGTGAAATAAAGTTTCGTTTAAGATAAGAGGCAAATTACGTCTTCATTTCTGTTCACATTAATCCCTGGAGTTAAAAAGCACAGCCCCAGTGAACCATCCGGACGGTGCTTTCAGTCATTCTGGGTGTTTTTTGTATCATAAAGCGACTGAGCTAAATATGCTAATAAGAACTATTTTCATTCGCGGAGCGAGAAGTCGATTTGAGATAAGCCTCTTCACAGCCTAATTAAAACCCCGTTGGGTGGAGAAGATGCCGTTCAAGGTCACGCACGACACGCAGGTGTTCCACGGTGTTAATTAAATCTAAACAGCCCCACGCGCCTGTGGAAAGTGCTCACGAGCTGCTGCGCTGAAAAGACCCACGACCTCACATTAAATGTAAGTTGGTTCAGTGGTTTGCTCGTGTCCTGTAGCGTGCACGGTAACTTTAGTTTCTGCAGCGCTGTTTGGTTTTGTTCTCTTAAACGTAGCGTTCACACCAGACAAGTGTCCTTTCATCTTTTTAAGAATTTAAATGTTATATAAAAGCTTCTACAATAGAAACTGTTGCACAAAACGTGCTAGATAAAATTTGAGGCTTGTCTTTCAGATTGCGGCTAATTGTATATTTTGCTTTTAAGCTAGCTTGTTTTAAGTGTTCGCCTTTTTATCATGCGTTGTTAAAATAAAAGAAACTCTACAATGAAGCTGTTCACAAAACTTTATATTTAGACATGTTTAGATTCAAATGTGCAGATTTGTGTACTTACGAAAGCTAACTGTTAGCCTTGAAGCGCTTTGTTCCTGTCAGGTCGAAGTACATAATGTGCTTAGTATTTTTTGTTTAGTTTAAAACAAAGGTTGCCAGTGGGATAAAATATATATTTTAGATATTTTTTTTCTTTGCTTCATCAGTTCTTTGATCTAATTCATTCAACCTTTATTTAGGCAGTTGAGCCTCGAGGACTCATTTACAAGAGACCTGTATTTCTTTTTGTTACAAATACCATTCCTTTTGAAGTATTTATATGCACTTCATCTTGATTTGTAACATTTAAAGGCTTATTAAGATCTTTGTATTAAATTTAAAAACCGAATTTCATTTATATGATTGACCCTTTTTACAGTTACTAATGCGCATGCGTAAAATCGGGCACCGCATGCCCCCAATACGTTCACACCCATTTCCTGGATTCAGCTGCTGAGCTTGTCTTTTGGTCCTTCTGCACGTTTGATTGATTTTAATATACAAACGTAATTATAAATGTGTTTTATTGGTATTTTACGTTGTGAGAGCTATATGACTGCAGTGCAGAGCTGAAACTTTGTCTTCATTGAAAAAAAAAAAAATTAAAAGCACACAACAAGAAAAAAAACATGTTCACAGTTGATTTGACCCCCCCCACCCAAAAAATAAAAAAAAAAAAAAAAAAAACTAAGCAGAAGTTATTAATCGAAATATAATTAACAAAGAAAATAACAATTTGAGGATACAGCAAAATAAAAAAAATGTTACAAATGTAAGAGGAGTTTCAGGTCTTAAAATAAACTATTAATATGCTGGTGTAAGGACTGGGCTTTTGAAAGGTTGCAGCGTTTAAGCACTTCAATAAAACTACAGGTATTTCATTAAAAAAAAGAAAAAAGTTGAGCATGGGTGTAATTTTCAGGAAACTGCTTTTGTGGATTAAAAAAAATTAGCCATAAGGATTAAGTTATTACCATAATTTAAAACCTAATTTCCTGTTAGTAGACCAAATCTAATTATAGTAAAATCTAAAGATGGGATAGAACTCTTAGATATAATCCAGTTCTGAATATCTTTCCAAAAAGCATTAAGGATGTTGCGATTGGAAAAAAAAAAGTGTTCTGCTGTCTCAATATCTGAATTACAGAATGCACATGAGTTGGTATATTAAATTTCTTTTGCAGAAAGTCATTGCAGGGATACATTTTATACATAATTTTGAAATGAATTTCTTTTGTTTTTTTGTAGAAGGGGATAGAAAAGGTATTTGGTTTTGATTTTTTTAAATAGAGGAATTATAATTTTAAGTACTGTATACAGCTGAAACTGTAGTAGATGGGAACACTGTTTAGACAGAATATATTTCAATGAACCAGAAACAGACATGAATACATTAACACTATGCATTTCAAAATACTGACTTTGCGCATGTACATTAATAAAAGGATGTAGTATTAGTAAAAAGGTCAATGCCAATTGTAAAAATAAAAGTTAAATAATCAAAACCCACACATACCGTACATTCTTTTTTTGTTGTTTTGATCCAGCTGTTTATGCAAGATGAACGGCAGTGGACCAGCGTATCCCCTGGCCTCTTTATATGTTGGGGACCTACATCCAGATGTTACAGAGGCCATGCTTTATCAAAAGTTTTCTCCTGCTGGACCCATCATGTCTATCCGTGTGTGCCGGGACATCATCACTCGCAGATCCCTGGGATACGCCTACATAAACTTTCAACAACCAGCTGATGGTACAGCAGCACTGTTGCACTTACATAATGCTTAAAGGTCCACTGACATGATGTTTGAACTTTGCATAAAATGGCACAACATATATATCTTGTATCATTGAACT